>JAYESA010000004.1:87383497-87388497 GCA_036927795.1 Iris macrosiphon | reverse complement strand
ACCCGAAGGAGAAACCATCGCAGGTACCATTTTAGTTGCATTATTACCTGCAACCGTATTATTTGATTCCGGCGCTACCCTGTCATTCATATCTAGTAGTTTCGTAGCCATGCACAAACTAATCACTTCCCCGCTACCCAAGTGCTGGAAAATTCTTACCGGAGGAGGTATTGTTCCAGTTACCAATATTATTGAAACATGTCCGGTAGTTGTTTGTAGTAGAGAGCTAAGAGCACGATTTTTGGTACTCCCAATGCCAAATTTCGACGTCGTCTTAGGCATGGACTGGTTAATCCAGAACAATGCTATCCTAGACTGCCAAAAAGGTAGTATCACCTTTAGACCACCAGGACACCCGGAGTTTGAATACGTACGAGGTACCATCGAGCAAGGAGTAGGCCAGACTCCTAGAACTTACATGGCGATGGAGATAGAACCCCCAGCACTCGTTGCAGAATTCGAAGACGTATTCCCGGAGAAATTGCCAGGCCTACCGCCTGACAGAGAAGTAGAGTTCACTATTGAACTGATACCCGGAGCTGCACCGGTATCCTCAAATGTGTACCGACTGGCGAAGAAGGAGCTTGACGAGCTGAAGCTGCAACTTGAAGAATTGCAAATCAAGGGATTTGTTCGTCCTAGTGCATCACCCTGGGGAGCACCAGTGTTATTTGTACCCAAGAAGGACGGAACATATCGCATGTGTATTGATTACAGAGCCCTCAACGCTTTGACGATAAAAAATAAGTACCCCTTACCGCGGATCGATGATCTGTTCGATCAACTGACGGGAGTTGTGGTATTCTCAAAGATAGACTTGAGATCAGGCTATCATCAGGTCAAAGTACGGAGAGAAGACATTCCAAAGACAGCATTCAGGACTCTCTACGGTCATTACGAGTTCCTGGTGATACCTTTTGGACTGACTAATGCACCAGCCGTATTTATGAACCTGATAAACAGAGTCTTCCACCAATATCTGGACCAGTTCGTGGTAGTCTTCATCGACGACATCTTGGTATACTCAAAGAGCCACGAGGAGCACGAAGAGCACTTAAGACTAGTGCTAGAGACGCTGAGACGTGAGAGCCTTTATGCTAAACTAAGCAAGTGCGAGTTCTTCCTTGATCGTGTCGCTTTTCTGGGACACGTGATCACAGGAGAAGGCATCTCGGTGGACCCAGCAAAGATCTCATCCGTGGAGACATGGCCAACCCCGACCAACGTCTCAGAGGTGAGAAGCTTTCTAGGACTTGCCGGATATTACCGGAGGTTCGTAGAAAACTTTGCAAGAATCGCGGAGCCAATTACCCGACTTACCCGCAAGGATCAGGAGTTCATCTGGTCTGAGGAATGCCAGACAGCTTTCGATGAGTTGAAGAAGCGTCTGACTACTGCCCCCATCTTGACCATACCATCTGGATTCGGAGGTTTTGTAATCTATAGCGATGCATCCGGAAAAGGATTGGGTTGTGTCTTAATGCAACATGGGAAGGTTGTAGCTTATGCCTCAAGACAACTGAGGACTCATGAGAAGAATTACCCCACTCACGACTTGGAGCTTGCCGTAGTCATCTTCGCCCTGAAGCTATGGAGACATTATCTATACGGCGAACGAGTGGAGATATTCACCGATCATAAGAGCCTGAAATACGTCTACACTCAGAAGGACCTGAACCTAAGACAAAAACGATGGCTCGAAGTGATGACAGATTTCGAGATCGATCTGCAGTACCATCCAGGAAAGGCTAATGTAGTAGCTGATGCACTAAGCAGAAGACCCTCGGCATTCTTTATGATCACCCAACCAGGTCTATTGAGAGATCTAGAAAAGTTGGGAATAAAGGTCATTATGCCAAGAATTGACGGCCAATTATCAAACTACCAGCTACAATCAACATTGGTCGAAAGAATCAAGGTTGCACTACCAACAAATACAAGATTTTAGAGGCTTCGACAAAGAACAGAGGCTGGAATCCAGACAGGATGTCGCATACACGAAGATGGGACTCTAAGATGTGGAGAACGTCTTTATGTTCCAAATGGAGAACTTCGTGAGGAGCTGATGTCAGAAGCTCACAGCTCAACATACTCTATACATCCTGAAGGCACAAAGATGTACAGAGATCTGCGACAATACTACTGGTGGCATGAAATGAAGCGAGAGATAGCGCGCTTTGTGGCAAAGTGCCTGGTGTGTCAGCAAGTCAAGGCTGAACATCAGAGATCAGCAGGTCTACTTCAATCCCTCCCAATACCCGAGTGGAAATGGGAACATATTACGATGGACTTTGTTACGGGCTTCCCAAGAAGTCCCAGTGGTCGTAATGCTGTATGGGTGATCGTAGACATACTCACAAAGGCTGCTCATTTCTTACCTTTCAGAGTCGGACAATCTACCGAAGTCTTGGCGGACATGTACATGAAGGAGATAGTGCGTCTGCACGGAGTACCAGTCAGCATAGTGTCTGACAGAGATACAAGGTTTATATCTTACTTTTGGCCAAGTATGCAAGAAAGTCTTGGTACCCGCCTTAAGTTCAGCACCTCGTACCACCCGCAGACAGATGGCCAATCAGAACGCACCATCCAGACACTTGAAGATATGCTGAGAGCCTGCATGCTTGATTTCAGCGGATCATGGGAAGATCATTTGCACCTGGTGGAGTTTTTCTACAACAATAGCTATCAAGCAAGCATTCAAATGGCTCCCTTTGAAGCTTTATATGGCAGGAAATGTCGTTCCCCAGTATGCTGGAGCGATGTTGGCGAAAGACAGATCTTGGGACCAGAACTGGTTGTCCGTACGGTGGAGAAGGTAAAGAAGATACAAGGACACCTACGAGCTGCACAAGACAGACAGAAGCACTGGGCCAACGTACATCGATGACCTCTAGAGTTCCAAGTGGGAGAGCATGTATTCTTAAAAATCTCACCCACCCGAGGTACTATCAGATTTGGAGGAAGAGGAAAACTGAGTCCAAGGTACATTGGACCCTTCGATGTATTAGAACGCATCGGAGAAGTTGCCTACAAGCTAGCTCTACCTCAGACCTTGGAAGGAGTGCATGACGTCTTCCACGTATCTCAGCTGAGGAGATACATTCCAGACCCGAGTCATGTACTGGACCATTCAGAGATCACCGTCGGCCCAAGCCTATCGTACCAGGAGGAGCCCGTAGAGATCCTAGATCGTAGCGAGAAGGTGTTACGAGGCCAGACTATCCCTCTAGTTCGTGTTGCATGGAGACATCATGCACCAGGTGAATCAACCTGGGAACGAGAGGAGGATACTCGACAGCGTTTCCCCCATCTATTTCCATACCAGGGTATGTCCTAATATTTCAAAACAATCTTTCATTCTCATTATATGTCTGTTTTTATTTCGAGGACAAAATATTCTAAGGAGGGTAGATTGTAAACTCCCTCGACCAGATTTCAGTAATTTAGGATTATTTTTAGCTAATTAGAATTACTGCAACTTTTTCTAAATTTATTTTGTTTACATATCCTATTGATTTGTGCACCTGTCCCTCACACAGTTATTTAGGACATTACACTAGCTGTAATTCCCAAACAAAATTCACATACCTGCCCTAGACATGTTAGACTATTTTCCAGAATTTTATGCAACTCCCAGATGCTTTATTTTGAGCCTCGTTTGAGACGCACAAATATCATTACAAAAGTCCGTATTTATTTTCTATTTTATTTCTTGCTCTTTGCCCATCTCTCTACCCCTAGAGATTGAGGACCAACAGGCACCGGTTTTATCTAAACAAAAATACGATAATATTCTACTTTGAATATACTACAATTAGTATATTGACACCGTAGTAAAATTATGGCCCTACCTGCCTCTAAATAATTAGAGAACACCGTGCGCAGTATTTATTAAATAATAAATACGATGACCCGTATCACCAAGAAACCAGGCCCTGCCCCTGCCCAGACTCACCCCCACCCCCTCAGGACCCTCCCACAGCTTTTTCCTCTCAATTCTGAGCATTTTAGTATTTTCTGGGAACAGGGTATTTTATCAGACAAATTGCGTAATTACGCAAAATACCAATTTGGGGACCTATTTGCAATTTAGAAAAATTTAGGGGTTTTTATACAAATTTCCAGTGTGAGGTGGCATCACCTTATTGGCTGGTGAATGTGGACCGTCCACGTGTCATGTGGGACCCACAAATGGCTGCCAAAATATCCTAGAAACCCAAAAATCCCAAAATACCCCTAGACTTCCCACTAATTACACCCTATGCCACTCAACCCTAACCCTATAAATACCCGAGCAGCCCCCCCCCATTCCAACACACCCCACCACCAGCACGACCACCCTCCGCCCACCGGACCGCCGCCAACCACCTCGCCACATCCCTGCCCTTCCCTCCGACCACCGCCACCCCCCTCCGGCCACCGCCTCCGCCGCCCTGAGCCCCCACAGCATCATCCCGACCACCACCCCCACAACCGACTTCACCACCCGACCACCCCCAGCGCCACCCTCCGCCACCGTGAACCACCACCACCACCACCACCCGACTCGCCACCACCTCCTCCACCGTCCCGACCAACTCCCACCGCCCCACGACCACCCCCACCGCCGCTAGCCTCCCCACAGCGCCACCCGACTCTCTCCGGCCACTACAACTCCCCAGCACCCGATCGCCTCGAGCTTCCCCTCCGGCAGCCTCCGACCTCCACCACCACCCCAGACCTCTTCGCTCTGACCTCTTCCTCCGCCCTGACCGCCTGCACCGCCGCCGCCGCTGACGCCACTGCCACCGCTGCAAGCTACTGCTGCTGCTGTTGCTGCTGCCGTCCCTCCGGCCAGCCGCCGTCGACTCCGCCGCCGTCCTCCCGCCGGCGACCAGCCGTGGGCCCCCCTGACACCCTGTCAGGTATAAATACCTGTATATTAAGTAAATACATAAATATTCCTATATACATGGTATATATGTATATATTATATGTATATATTTGTATATATTTAT
>JAYESA010000004.1:87213497-87380997 GCA_036927795.1 Iris macrosiphon | reverse complement strand
CCATGCGTACTACAAGGTCTTTACTTGCATTTCACTTAGATGGTTAGCACCCTGTATTTATTTATTTATTCAGTATTTATATACCTGGCATGTTGTTTCCTGTATCTTGTTATGTCCCACTGAGGACCTAGTTCCCTTCCAGATTTAGACGAGGCCTACTACCCCACGGTGTATGGTCCAGGACAGGAGACTAGGCATGCCACCGAGGAAGAACTAGAGGAGACACCATCAGAATCTACCTGATTCTAGGAGATGCTCTCTTGGCGATGGAGATGTTTTGCTAGATAGACGATACTCAGTCTATCCTATTTTCTGTATTATTATTATATTTTGTAGTGGGTTTGTTCCCACAAGATGTGTATTATGACATTTTCAGACTCAGCATTATATATATTCAGCACTATTTCCTGATATTTCTGTGGATGAGATAGATTTACCTGTACTAGACTTGTTACATTTTAGGACAGCGTAGCACATTTCTTTGGGTCCATGGAAATGGATTAAACCCTTAGTAATGTGTCAGCTGGCCAATGCCACGTGGCCTAGTTTCCTTGCATTTTGGGACTGGGACGTGACATGGTGCTTGCTCCATATAGACAGTTTCTACTAGATCACCATTGAGGAAGGCATTATTAATGTCAACCTGACGGAGAGGCCAATGACGAGTGACAGCAAGGCTCAATACCACCCGAATCATGGTAGGCTTGATGACTGGGCTGAATGTGTCGAAGTAGTCAACTCCCTCTTCTTGATTGTATCCCTTGGCAACCAAACGGGCCTTGTACCGGTCAATAGAGCCATCTGTTTCTTCTTGATCCTGAAAACCCACTTACAACCAACAATATTAGAAGAGGAGGGCCTAGGAACCAAGTCCCAAGTCCCATTAGCAATTAAGGCATCAAACTCTAGTTGCATAGCATGTTGCCAATTGGGGTTCTTTTTGGCTTGTAAGAAAGTTTTGGGTTCAAAATCAGAGGAATCACAGGGAATAGAGTGTTTGGTAGCAGTGTGGGCTTTAGGTTTAAGGGAATTAGTGGAGGCTCGAGTGACCATACCGTGGGTCAAAGTGTTGGAGGGGCGAAAATACGAGGGAGCATGTTGATATGGCATAACCGACGAAGGGATCGGTGGTGGGGAAGTGGCACCACCGTGGGGGAATGTGGCGTGAGGTCGGAAGGAGATGAAGACGACGGCTGAATGGGAGTCATTCGAGAAGGATCCGAAGGAGAAGATGCAACCGAGAGTGGTGTTAATGTAGCTTCTTGAAGCGGAAAAAGGGAGAGGTCAGGACGAGGCGAATCTAGCTGTCCGGACTGAGAATTATGCTCCGAAAAAGGAAAAGAAGACTCATCAAAGACAACATGACGAGCAATGTACGTTCGAGAGGAAGAAACATGATAGCACAAATATCCTTTATGTTTAGCACTATACCCTAAGAAAATGCACGCCATAGAACGAAATTCCAACTTGCTACTGTTGTAAGGGCGAAGATAAGGAAAACACAAGCAACCAAAGGATTTCAGAAAATGATAATCAGGTTGACGCTAATATAGGCATGCATACGGGGACTTGTTCTGAAGAATAGGAGTTATAGTTCTATTATTCAAGTAAATGGCGGTATGAAAGGCATGTTCCCAAAATTCCATAGGAAGATGGGAATGTGCCAAAAGAGCCAACCCTTTTTCAATGATAATCCTATTCCTTCTTTCAGAAGCACCATTTTGTTCAGGAGTATGAGGGCAAGAAACACGATGAAGTATGCCATTAGTTTCAAGAAACGTTGATACAGTTCGGTACTTGCCACCCCAATCAGATTGAAAAGCTTTGAGTTTGGTGGAAAACTGTGTCTCAACCATATTTTTGAAAGATGTAAAGGCAGACAAAACCTGTGACCTAGCTGCCAAAAAATAAACCCAAACAAATTTGGTGCAATCATCAATAAAAATGGCAAAATAGCGATTACCATTTAAAGAAGACACAGAGGCAGGACCCCAAACATTCGAATAAATTAAATCAAAAGGATGTTTAGAGGGAACATGACAAGAGGGTAGATGATGTCTTTGATTCTTGCCTAATTGACAAGCACTACACAAAGGCAATAATTTATTTGCAGAAACAGGCAAATTAAAAGTAACTAAATGACGACGCAAGATGGACTCATGCGGATGAGCAAAGCGATGATGCCAACAAGAGATAGAGGCGCGTTCACCAACAAAAACTCTGGGAGCGGGTGAGCGAACAGAAAGCCGGTACAAGCCATTCTCAACGATTCTCTTAAGTATTCTCGTGCCCTGAAGGTCCTTAACATAACAATGATTAGCATGAAGTTCCACAAAAACATTGTTATCGAGACATAATTGACGAACACTAAGAAGGTTTTTAGATACTTTAGGCACAACATGAATATCTTTAAGGGTAAGGGATTTAGCAACATGTTTAGCAGAGAGAGAAAGATTGCCTGTATGCGTCATGGGAAGGGACTGACCGTTTGCGACGACAAGGTTGTCACTGCCAGTGTACTCGGACTAGAGGTTGAGGCCGAACAGGTCAGCCGTGACGTGATTCATCGCTCCAGAGTCGACTACCCATGGGTCGGTGATGGCTGACGGGCTAGCGGTGTACGCCACATGAGCCTGCTTGCTGGCGTACTGGCGGAGGCGATCAGCAGCGCGGCGATTGGTGGCAGGGAAGGCAGACAGGTTAAGTCGTTGATGGCAGTTCCGTGCTTCATGACCCTGCTTGTCGCAGAGTTGACACACCGGACGGGAGCGGTCGCCAGACGTGGCAGAGTCCAACAGGGAATGTTGACTTGCAGCCGCGCCTCTACGATGAGCAATATGGGCCACCGAAAAACTGGATTCGGCGCAAGAGTCAAGTATGCGCTGTTCTTCTTGAAGAAGGAGGCCGAGCAGCTCATTCGACGAAATCGGTTCCAGCCGTATACTCAGTGCTATTTTGAACGCACTATATTCAGCACCTAAGCCAAATAGCACAAAAGAGACAAAATCCTCGTCCGATACAAATGTAAGACATTCAGCGAGGGAATCAAAAATTGTCCTTTTTTTCTCAACATATTCCAAGATAGACAGGTTTTCCTTGGAGAGCAATTGAAGTTGTTGTTTCAAATGCATCTGCCTGGCACGAGTTTGGGAGTGAAACATCTGCTCTAACATGGACCAAAGTTCCGCGGTTGTGGCAGCCCGAACAACGTGACCAAGCATAGGAGAGGAGAGAGTGGATCGCAGCCATAAAAGAACCAGTCGGTCCTTGCGCTTCCAAGCAACAAAGTCAGGATTCGGGCTGGTGGTGGTTGATGAATCTACGGCCGATGAAACAGTTGGCGGAGGAGCACCACCAGCGACAAGAAATCCCTCAAGCTCATAAGCCTCAAGAGCCGAGCGAATAGTGCCGCGCCATAGAGAGTAATTGGAGCGATCGAGACGGACTGCTAGCGCCGGAAATTGAAGGTTGGCCGTGGCGCCACCAGAAGCAGTGAACAAGATTTGAGTAGCGGAAGGAGTAATCTGGTTGTTTTCGGAAGACATATCGTAGGATCGGTTTAGGCTATTCTGATACCATGTAAAGAAATGATAAATATGGAAAAAAGGTTGCTTTTATTATTTTGATGCGTGAGCCTTTATATAGCAGAGTTTACATCAAAACTAACTCATGAGGATACAACTGAATCCTTACAATCATGGTTAGAGATAATACCAAAAATAAACTAACTCATGAGGTTACAACTGAATCCTACAATCATGGTTAGAGATAATTACAAATCAGAGAAAGACTAAGTCAATAACTTAATAGGCTTAATCATCATCGCTTCATTGTCTTCACTAGTAATGAGTCTAGGAATGGCCGCAAGAAATTCATCGTTCACCACTGTTTGCTCAGAGGTGTAGACCATCGAAAAATATTCATTAGCTGCATGTTGAATATCCTCAATTTTAGTAAGTGTGCCCACCTGTCATCCGATATGGAATTGATATGAAGCCTCCTCCTTCTGCTTGAAACACGTGAATGAAAATAACTAGGATTCCTGTCTCCGTCCAAATCCTATTTCACCCTAGCCTTTTGCTTCTAGTAGGCATGTTCAATACATACCCGTTGTTTGAGAAGGGACTGAGCTTCGTACAATTTTGGACATTTAGAATGATCAGCCTCATAGAGAGCTTCAGCAGCAAGCACCTTGTCTTTCGCATTCTTAACCTCCTGGAAGATATCTCCAAAGTTATTATGACTCCACTCAGATAGGGCTTTCCTGGTTGCAGTAAGACGTTGCCCCAGTAGGACAAGACTGTTCTGATGACTAATCGAAGACCACGCCGAAGCAACAGTAGGTAAAAAACCTTCATGATCTGGCAAAAAATGAGAGGAATCTGAACTTCTTTTTGGAAGTCGTAGACTTGCCTCTGAAAGAAAGGAGAACTGGAGAATGATCTGATTCAGTATGACCCAAGTGTTCACAAGTCGATAGAGAGGCCCACTCAACCCAAGTACTATCCATGAGCATATGCTCTAACCTGGACCCCTGCCTGGATTCACCCTCTTGTGAGTTGACCTAAGTGAAATAATTACCCTTGTACTGGAGTTCAGATAACCCTGCAGAAAGCTAGAAATTAAGAAATTCTCTCATAGAAACATCACCTGGAGGCAATCCTCCAAATTTCTCTTCTGGTCTGGCTATGGCATTAAAGTCTCATTCTACCACCCAGGGGAAGGGCACCCCAGCTTGGATCTGTAAAAGACGTTCCCAGAGCTCTCGACGACCTTCTTTAGTATTACTGCCATGAACAATAGAGAACAATGCGGTCGAGGGGACCATAGGGTTGGAAATGGACACTGTCAAAGCCTGTTCACATGTACCCACCATAACCATTGTGGTATCATGCCTCACCATAGTCCAAATAGCTTATTTATTATTAGTACAAGATTGTTGAAACCCTAGTTTGACTTGATAAGAGAACAGTTGATCTGCAGATACTTTAGGTTCAATAATTGTAATAAATAATACCTTATGCGTCCTGCACAGAGTCTTGATCCTTTTAATAGTTATTTGTTGAGCCACTCCCCCCCCCCCCCCCGGGAAAATTCAAGACGAGCGTATTAAATATTAGTGTTGGGGGAGGAGGAAGTAGAATCAATCTTGGGTCATGACCCGCACCCGCATGATTGGGGCACGAGTACATGGGTACGTCCAGCCTACGTCGTAGCATCAGCGGTAGAACGCTGTCTAGGTTATCATTATCTATCTATCTATCTATCTATCTATCTATCTATTATACTAGTATAACTAGTACTACGATGTACTCAATCACAATAATCTAAAAGAATAACTAACAAGAAGGATAATCAATAACATTCTGCAAGAAGGAAACTAGACAAGGTATGAAAAATAAACACTAACTAATCTCTATAATAGTTACCTCAAGCCCACAGGGTAAGAGCAGTCCTATTTATAGTATCACTCTAAAATCCCAGAACGGAGAGTACAACAAACGCTGAAAAAATATTATCCAATCAGGAAAGGAACGAAGTACAAAACTCTAAAAGTAGTTCCAAGTGCATTGTAGAGCATATATGACAGGTAATAGAAAAGAATACAAGCTAACTACAATAGGACATGGAAATGAACTAAAGTAAATATGTAATGAACTAGAAAGTAAAGAACAGGTAATAGAGAATAACTGCAAGTAAAACAAAGATAACACTAGCTAATATGCCATAGAGTACAAGTTCATTATGTGATCGGTTTGGGTTGAACACGAATACAATATGGTAACTCGATTACACATGTGATATGTAATCGATATGTACATGAATACACTTGGGCTTGATCACATAACCAACTCCTACTCCCCTGTCCCCAACCAATCAATACTCATGGATCCAATCACGATACGTTATGAACACGAATATGGACATACTGATGGACACACTGAACACGAGTAGTGTGTATACACGAATATGAGTACACTGAACATGAGCAGTGTGTGTACATGAAGTACACGATAATCAATACCCGATATATATATTATAAAATACATGTGAAGGAGTACCTGCTGAACACGATAGGGGATAACATCTCATGACAGGATCCATTTAGTACCAGTCCGTATAGCCATTGTGTTGGAATCAAGTAAACAGTTCTAGAATAAGTGATATATATACTATCATGAAATAAAAACTAACATATAGATGTACTCGTCTAAAATCAGAATTGGAGTATAAAACGACATCCAGAATAGTGCCTCGAAGACCTAAATATAGAATATTATATCAAAACAAGGTTTTGAAATGATAACAAGTTAGATTAGTACAATTCTAGGTCATAAAACCAATTCTAAGTCAAATTATCAAACTAGGTCAACTCTAAGCCAAACTAGTCAATCTTGGTTAAACTAGTTGTTTCTAGGTTGTATGAGTCCATCTCTAGGTTATTGGGTCTACACATTATGTATCTAGACTATACTAGCTATATTAGGATACTAGAGTATCAATACTATTTCGTATCATAAGATACCCACTAAACAATATACTATATGCTATATATAAAATATACAAGTATAATATATACTATATCTCTTAACTAAACAATCTCTAGATGGATATCTTGGCTTTGAGCCAACTTAGTATCACACTACCTATCACCATCTTAATACCCACACTAATACCTAGAGTGAATACCCAATACCTTACATTACCTTGTGATTACTCAAGGTAACTAGACTAACCTGAACTCAACTAATACTTAACTACCAACTAATATATTTATATATACTAACATTCCATCAATTTTACCAATACTCACTAACAACTCTAAACAACTAACATATACTATACTAAACCACTGCATTAATTAATATCATACTCTAACATAACATATACCATTATCAACTAACACTAATAACTTCTAACTTCTAAGTTCTAACCTTACATAACTCCTAACCATCAACTAACATACAAGCTAATATAACTTAACTAACATACTATAACTAAAACTAACATTTAACTTCTCATAACTTATTTAACAACTGACATATCTAACATACTAACAATACTTACCTCTAACTGTTACCAACTATTATCATACACTAGTTATAGCATTTAACTAACAGTTATCACATCTACATCCTATATAACTAACATCAATATATCACTAGTTATCTAACATAACAACTCAATTAATAAGTCATATCTAAACACTAACTACTCAACTCACACTAACCATCAGTTAACATAATCACTAGCATCGATTAATAACTTAACTACTACAATTAACTAAAGAAATATGAAAATAACATATAGCAAACTATTAATCCTATTAACTAACATCATAAGAAAATATCTAACTAACTAACTAACATGCATTAACTAATCATATATATATATATATATATATATATATATATATATATATATATATATATATATATATATATATATATATATATATATATATAAACCACATGTATCCACTACAGCCTACCATAGTCCCCCTTGCTTCTATTCACTTGCATTCACTTGTATTCACCATAATAGCAGACCAAGGCTGATGTAGTTTCTTGTGCACTAAGTTGCTGTGGCAACTAGCCCCAAATCCGACTATATAGTGTTCTTTTCCAACCTCCATCAACCTGCAACTGTTTCCTACACACATTGCTGTTGAACATAGCAGCAAGTAGCAGTAGCTACTACACTGCTCATGGGTGCAAGTGTACCCTTGTAACCCACAGACCATTATCTCCTTGCACAACCCACTGTCCTCCCTATAGTCGGGTAACACCCCTTAGTGCACACACTTATGAGCACCCTGTGCACCACAGTCCAAATCAGTTAACATATTCCCCATATCGGTGCACTAATACCTACAGTCCATATATGGACTTAAAACAGTGAGCATATCTATACATAACCACAATGAAATCCCCCTCTCCCCATATACAACCAAATACCCAAAAATACATCCTATAAACATAGATAGATGAAAGTATAATCAATATATATCAATATATATTATATACACATCAATAACGATACTCAAATACCTACACACAAGTCTAATTAAATTAGAATGCAAAACAACAAACACGTGGAGTGCACTGCACCCGTTTCACACTCAATCTATGATACGCTTGTGATACGGCCCCAATACACCACCAAACGTATCACAAAGGATACGAGAAAGTCTAGAATAATATTTAGAAGTAATACAAAGAGGTAGCTACTCAACTATGTGTTCGTGTCAAAGTACAACATGTGTACACCCTCGTATAAAAAAAACTCCCAAATCAACCAGTGTCGTCGAATTGTTATGACACGGTCTACATGTATCCAATTATGGACATGACACTAGACTCATAATACTAAAATAAACACCAAAACAATAACCTAACCTATTGACAAATACTTGATGTGCCAATCTCGATTTCTCCCAAAATTGACACAAAATATATGGTAACTTTCACAATAGGGGTCCCTAGTAGTCAAATCTTCTTCATATAGGTAGCTGTAGTACATTGAAGGGTTCCTGATGATTAAAATACATATTTAAAGTCTAATTAAAAGGAAAAAACATAATTGTTTCTATTGAAAGATGGATTCCCAATGCAAGTCTCCAAATGGATGTCAATAGCCTTCAACTTGTGCTCCTTCCACCAAATTGTAGATCCTTGCCTCCTTCTTGCTTCTATAGTCTCCAATGGTGAAGTAACGAGGTATTGGAAAAGGAATTGGTGTAGGAAAGATTAAATTTGGGAAGAAAAATTTCTAGATCTAAATTTGGAATAAAGAAAAGAGAGGAGTTAGAGTCTCCACCCCTCTAATAGGCCGACCCCTCTTCCTTGGCTTTCAAGAAATATAAAGTGTCTAAAATGCCCTTTGGGGCTTGTTATGAAGAAAATAATTAAGGTGGAAGCTTCTTTTCCTAATGGTTTATTAATTAATCCACTTAACTTAATAAAATCAACTAACTATTGGGCTAAAGTCTAGTCTAACTAATGTTTATCCATGACAAGTCTAGTTAGGTCCAAATAGGTTCACTAACCACTAATCTAGCTAATGGCTAACGACTAACCATTAACTGTATACAATATATATAACATATAAAACTATACCAATTATAAATATAAATATAAAAATATCAATATTAATTTTGTAAAATAATTATCACGCAAATTAATAATTTAAAATACCAATATTCATAATATTACCAATATTAGCAAAAGATAAAAATATCCTTCTTCCGGAAAGTGGTACTGACAGCTTGGAAGCTTTTAGGGTGACCCTAGGAGTCGAAGATGGGGGGATTTTTTTACTTTTGGATGGGTGGTAACTTTTTTGGGGGTCCGGGGGCTTGGGGGTCTCGAGGCTTGTCACGTCCCAGCCCCAAAATACGTAGGACTAAGAATACGTAAGCATGCCAGCCGTATGTATATGGCAACTCTAATATATGTATACCATAATACACATGTAGCTGTAATATGAATATTAACTCACATGTGGTATATATATATTGTCACAAGTCACAAAAAATGTTAATCTCATCCACAAAATAAGTCACAGTAAAGACATAACTAAACCGGAATAATGAGTCTGAATACTCCAAAAATGATAGTCGGGTAGAGACAAATCCACTACTAATGACTATATCAAAACTAAAATAAGAGAGAATGACAAAACTCCAGTATAAAAATAATATGGTGGTAGAAGAGTATTAACTAAGAGATCCATCGCTAGAGATAATCAATGATGCTCAGAAGGTAAGACCTCATCGGCAGAAAATAATACGTCAGGTCCTGGCCCGTACTCCTGCAGATACTCCTGCTCATCTATATATGGCAAAGGACCAGGTCCTCAGAGGGACGTAACAACATACATAGAAGCATGCTAATTGAATACAGTAAAACATGAATAATAGACAAAAAATATATAAGTACGATGTACCAGACAATCTATATGAAATGCATAATGAGGACAATCTTTAGACGTATGGGTAGGTGTAGGATACTCTCTCTATCTCACAACTCACACACACGTCCATGAATATCATAAGCCGTCATACCACGAGGGTAGCGACCATCATGACACCAGAAGTCGACATACCGCGAGGGTAGTGACCATCATAACACAACTACCATAGTGCGTGCTAGTTACTACGATTTACCAGAGTAGGTAGTCCATACGTCTACTGATTGTCCTCCCCTTTCATGATACTATGTGTCAAGTGTGTGTCAACATATATATAGGATATAATTATGACTGAAGAAAATACATATATATAATAAATATATAAAGATATGATAATCATACAAGTACTGTAAACAATTTGGCAAGGTATACTTGCCTGACAAGAAAGTTGCGAAGTGTAAGCATCCAGACGTCAAGCACAAGGGGTCAGAAACTATGGCATCAGAGAACGTCTCTGGATGCTGAAATAAATATCAGCAACATTCTCAGAATAAGCGAGATAGTTAGAAAAGTCTGCCCTTTAGTCCAATTTGGATACAGGAGCAAAAAGGTAATTTTAGGTCAAAATGGGATCCACATATGGTCCACTTTGCACCGAAATACGTGCCAAAGGTAAAGGTCTCTAAATGGAATAAATTATAAGTCAAAAAAATTTAAACGATGATACAAACTCAACGGTATGTCCAATTTTGGATTCCGGTAAGCCGATCACAATTTCGCCTTTTAAGTCAAACCATGGGGCCTGCGAATAGGCGGCTTGGTCAACTGTCTCAGAATTGCATAAAACTTGGGTCACAGGACCAGCGTGATATCCCGAATCCAATAGTACAAGTTTTGTCACATTTTGACGAACATACACAAAATATGGTAGTATTTTACAAAAGTTACGATACGGGGACTTTTTACGGATACGGGTTGATTCTGACGCGCACACACGTCCGAATCAACTTTCGCGAAAGCCCACACGTCAGGACATACCATATGCGTATTTTGGTACAATTGGTATGTGATAAGGCAGTCCCATTTGGCGGGGCGCACTCCGTATCACAAAACTTAGTGTTTTGAAAGCAAGTTTTTATGAGATTTTTACCTAATTTATCTCTGGTTTTAACACAAAATAAAATAAACTAATTAACAAGAAATAATCTTGGTTGTATAGGATTTACACAGCAAAAAGTAGATTTGGATTTGGGTGTCTATGTTGGAAGATATCAGCCTCAAAACATAGGTCGTTGGGGGCAGTTCATAACAGTTTAAAAATATAGATCTCTCAATTTGGCTTCGATTTCTACCAAAATTTTAACCCTGCTCAATTGAAAATAATTAACAAAGTTTAAAGAGGGATAGGTTATGATCATACCGACGAAGACGGATCAGAAAACGGTCAAGAGATGAGAAGAAAAATGGTGCGTGAAAGGGCGGTCGTCGCTGTCTGTTCCTGCCGCGGTTGTCCGAGCGATTTGCTGTCGTGGCCGAAGCTGCGGCTCTCCGACGATGGCACGGAGGTGCAAAGGTCGGAGATCAGCGGCGTAAAGGTATAGACGTCAGAGGTTAGGGTCAGGGTCAGGGTCAGGGTTAGGGTTAGGGTTAGGGTTAGGGTTTAAATCCTTAGATATATATATAGTGGGATCGAGAGATAGGTGGTCCTGGGTCAACGTTGGGTCGTAGGATAGTTGATGTGCTCGCGGGGTTGCGAGGTTGGGGTGATTAGTAGCGGGATTTAGGAATTAGTGGTCTAAGGGTTTGATTAGGTTTAAGGGATTAGTGGTTTAAGGAATTAGTTAAGGGTTTTAGTTTAAGGATTTCTTTTCTTTTCTTTTTCCTTTCCTCTTTATTTCTGTCAACAACACTATTATTATTATCACTATTATTATTGCTATTATTATTATTATTACTATTACTTACTTATCATTATTTTTATTATTTTGATTATTATTATTATTATTAATAACTATATATTGTTTATATATATATATATATATATATATATATATATATATATATATATATATATATATATATATATATATATGAGGTATAGAGTAAAAAATATTTGTACACCAAAAATAAATTCTATAGATCTATCACCCTTTAACAAGGATTCCAAAAATAATAAAAATTATTTTATAGAATAATTCTAAATGAATATTTATATAAGTAATTTAATCAATAAAATTTATTTTCTAATTAACTATGAAAATACTCTAAAAAAATTCACTAATTTAATAAAAATGCTTTAAATAAAATTTAAAATTTTAAGGGGTTTACAAGCCTGGAAAGACTTTTGAGGACTCCTCCGGAGGGGGGGGGGGGGCTGTGCCATCTTCATCGGAGAGGTCAGCCCACGAAGACCATAGGAATTGGAGTTCTCCCTCTTCTGGAGTGTCCTCTACAGATGGAAGCTTGGATGTATGTTCTTTTTGGTGAGCCAAACTGGCAGCAGTCACTTCCATAACATGTAGGTATCACTACCATATTTTTTAGGAAAGAACATTTTGTCATTTTATAGTTTTTAATTATGGTGCATGTTAAGTATTTATTTATTGTATAATTTATTTATTATTAGATATTACATATATTTTTGGACTTGTGTTAGTGGACCTAACTAGATTAGCAATGACTCTTGGGCTAACATTTAATTAGATTAGACTTGAGCACAATTATTTTAGTCCATTTTATTTGGTTGGTGATTTAATTAGTTAAACTATTAGGAATAGAACCTTCATTCCTTAATTATTTTCTTCATGACAAGCCCCAAAGGGCATTTATGACTTTCCATATTGCTTGGGCACCACGCCTAGAAGGGCCAGCCACATATAGGTGGCGAGCTTCTCTCTCCTCATTTCTTTCCACTCCAAACTTTAGATCTACAATTATTCTTCCCCAAATTTCCCTTCCCTCCACCAAATCCCTACTCAAATTCCTTCCTAATTCATCCCTACTTCACCATTAGAGACTCTAGAAACAAGAAGGAGGCAAGGATCTACAATTTGGAGAAATTTGCACAAGTTGAGACTTCTTTGCATCTAATTAAAGACTTACATTGGGAATACATCTTCCAATAGGTACAATTCAGATTTTTCTTGCTAATTAGACTATAAATCTATATTTTAATCATTAGAAACCCTCCTATGTACTAGGGCTACCTATAGGAAGAAGAATTGACTACTAAGGACCCCTATTGTAAATGTTATGATGTATTTTGTGCCTAATTTAGAGAAAATTCGAGATTGGTGCACCATATGTTTGTCAATAGGTCAATTAGACTAAATTGACATGTGTTTGATCGTGTGGGACTAGTGTCATGTCCAAAATTGGATACGTGTATGCTGTATTAGTTCGCTCCGCCACGTAAGATCCTCGAACCTACCACGGCCACCATCTTTTGCCTATTTTCGTTCTCTTCCCTGCCCGGGAAAGTGGATCAAAGAAAGGTGATACGGGTTGATTTGAAAGTTTTTCCTTTGACACGGAGGCATATCATATTTTGACACGGACACATAGTTGAGTACTTAGCACTTAATTGTTCATAATTGTGATTATAGACTTTTTATATCATTTGTGATATAATTGGTGCTGTATTGGGGCCGTATCGCAAGCGTATCATAGATCTAGTGTGATACGGGGGTAGTGCACTCCATGTATTTGATATTTTGCTTGATGGATATTTTCGATACCCCAACTAGTGTTGATTGCTCTTGTTTAGCTAGTGTATCTATGATATCTATGTATATAAGTATATATTCTTTAGTTGTGTTCATGTATATATATATATATATATATATATATATATATATATATATATATATATATATATATATATATATATATATATATATATATATATATATATATATATATGGTAGTGTATCCTTTAAGATTTGGGTATATAGTATCAGTCAATGGGGGTTAAGGGTGACCGTCATAGTGTGTTATAGTAGAGTAGGGACTGTCATTACCTATAGGTCATTGGGGACTGTCATGCACATATATGAGCATTGTGGTGTTTGTTTGTTGCATTACAACATGGGGGAGGGGAGTTAGAAGTCGGGTTGTTGCTGTAGTGGGTGGACTGTCCCTTGGGATAGTCGAGTCTGTTTGCAATAGACCACGACTAATAGAGGGGAGCAGCAGCTCAGAGCAAGGGGCAGTGGGTTGTGAGCACAATAATCGGGTTATATGAAGGGGGTCTGTTGATGTCAGTTGTTAATGTTAGTTCAGTTAGGTGTTAAGTTAGTATATTAGTTGAATTGGTATATTAGTTAAGTTAGTAGGTATCCGTTATTGAGTATAGTTGTAAGTTATGTTAGATTGGTTAATATACTAGATAACAATTAGTATATAGTATTGCTATCAATTAGTATTGATAATAGTTAGTATTAGTTAGTATTTTATTATTTAATAAGTTTGATATTATTAACAGTTAATACAAGTTAGTATATGGGTTAAAGTATTAGTATGGGTTGATACTATTTCTTGAATTTTCTTGAGATACACCAAGGTAATGTCAAGGTATTGGCTTATCTTTAAGTATTGATAGTGAATACCAAGAGGGTAGCTAGGTATTGATTCCAAGGTGGCTCTAAGCCAAGGTAATCAATATAGAGTTAGTATTAGCTAATGTATAACTAGTATTTATATGTTTAGTGCTATTTATTGATACTCTAGTATCCTAATATAGCTAGTATGACCTAGATAAGTAAGGTATGGACCCAACATCCTAGAGATAGACCCATACAACCTAGAAATAGTTAGTTTGACCAAGTTTGACTAGTTTGACCTAGAGTTGAGCTAGTTTGACTGTTTTGACTTAGAAATAACTTTAAGACCTAGATTTGGACTAGTTTAACTTGTATTCATTTTAAACCTAGTATTGATATAATATTCCATATTTAGGTCTCCAAGGTACCGTTCCAAACATCTTTGATACTGTTCACCGAATTCCAGACGAGTACATTCTATGACAGTTTTTTGTTTATGATATCATCGATGTTTCTTGTATTTAATGTAGATATCCTTAATTTTTTTGACACTTGGTTTCACGGATTAGTATTCTTAGATCCCGTTATGAGATATTATTTCTGGTAGTTCCTAACATATTTTTTGTCTGGGCCCCGTTGTTTTTGTACATCTATGCACACTGATTCATGAGAAGATTAGCTCCCTTCTCATAGAATCATGTGTCATAGCGTATCATGGATTGGATCCACTATACC
Source organism: Iris macrosiphon (assembly GCA_036927795.1). NCBI lineage: Eukaryota > Viridiplantae > Streptophyta > Magnoliopsida > Asparagales > Iridaceae > Iris > Iris macrosiphon. Next base: position 87,365,809 of record JAYESA010000004.1, on the reverse strand, counting down.
AGTCGGGAGCGTGGAGTATTTAGTGTAGATATGTGATCATACCCCTGTAGTTCTTATTTTTCTTGTATATTGTTACTCATACACCGTATGTATGATTAACCAGGCCCATCGTTCTTGAGCAGTACCCAAGCCGATCATATGTTGTCACTAGTACACAATCACTTAGATAGATCTATCTCTTGATTCCATATATGATGTTCGTATCTCTTGTATGTATTTCTCGTATTTCATTATTCTTGTATATTTCTACTATGATCTATTCATCTTGTATATGCTCTTTATTTACTATTACATTATCTTTATCATTTATTGGAACTGCTACTAAAGATGTACATTACTCCTTTCCTGACTGAATTTATTTTTCTTATATGACACTGAGGAGTGATATCCCACTCACTACGGGCCTCAGGACATAGTTGGCTTAGATCTAGAGACTATCGCTCAAGAGAGACTCATCCCGGTTGAGACAAACGATACTTTAACAGTAGCTTAGTAGATAGGCTTATATTGTACTGGATTTGTCTTCAGCTTTTGGCAACCGTATGTATATGGCAACTCCAATATATGGATACCATAATACACACATACGTTGTAGAATGAATATAAACTCACATGTGGTATATATAATGTCACAAGTCACAGATATGCAAATCTCATCCACACAACAAGTCATAGAAAAGAAATACTAAACTAGAATAAGGATTCTGAAATATCCAAAATAATAGTCGGGTGGAGACAAATCCACTACCAAAGACTATATCCAAAACTAAAATGAAAGAGGAGTATAAAATCTCTAATATAAAATAATGTGATGACAGAAGTGTATCAGCTAAAAAGATTCCATCGCTAGATGTAATCAAAGATGCTCAGAAGGTAAGACCTCCTCGGCAGAAAATAATACGTCAGGTCCTGGCCCGTACTCCTGCGGATACTCTTGGTCGTCTATACCTGGCAAGGGACCAGGTCCTCAGAGGGACGTAACAAGATACAGAAAAGCAAGCCAATTTGAATACAGTGAACATGCATAATGTTTGAAAATAAATAAGTACGCTGTACAAGACAATCTATATGAATGCAAATGAAGACAACTTTTTGACATATGGGCAAGGGTAGGCTACTCGATCTAATCCTCACAACTCATACGCTCGTCAGTGGACATCATCAGCCGACATACCTCTAGGGTAGTGACCCTCGGACTCCATCAATCGACATACCTCGGGGGTAGCGACCATCGGACATGACCACCATAGTGCGTGCTAGTTACTACGGTTTACCAGAATGGTTAAAAGCCCATACGCCTAATGATTGTCCTCTCATGATACTAAGTGTCAAGTGTGTGTCAACATATCTAATATATAGTAATGACTGAAAGGAACTACACATGCAATAAATAAATAGAAATACAATAATTATACAAAAATATACTAAGCATGCAAAATACTGTAAACAATTTGGCAAGGTATCTTGCCTGGCAAGAAAGCTGCAAAATCTAGTGTCCCGATGTCAACACCAAGAGTCAGAAGCTACGGCCTTAGAATGAACGTCTCCGGATGCTGAAATAAACATCACCAACGTTCCCATAATAAGAAAAATAGCTAAAAAGCACTTCCCTTTCGTCCATTTTGGACACAGGGGCAAAACGGTAATTTCGGATAAACGTGGGGTCCATGTGTGGCCCACTTTGCACCGAAAAGCGTGCCAAAGGTAACAGTCTCTAAATAGAATAAATTATAGGTCAAAAAACTCTAAATGTCAATATGAACCCAATGGTATGTCCAAATATGGATTCCGATGGGCCTAACACAATTTTGCCCAAAAAGTCAACCGTGGGGCCCGCCAATTGGCGACTTAGTCAACTGTCTCAGAATTACGTGAAAATTGGGTCACAGGACCAGCGCATTACCACGAGTCCAGTGATGCAAGTTTCGTCATAATCTGACGAGCGTGCACAAAATGTGCTCAACTTCTATAAAAATTACGACATGGGGTGTGTCCGAGGATACGGGCTGATTCCGGCGTGCACACGCGTCCGAATCAGTTTTCGTAAATTTTTATGTGTCCGGTTATGCTGCGTGCACCGTTCGGTATACTTGGTACATGGCGGGGCGGTCCCGTTTGGCGGGGCGCGCTCCGTTTCACAACTTTTGGAAATCTGGCAAAAGTGGGTTCGCAGGTTTTCCAACGAATTTAATTCTATCTACAGCAGTTAATAATCTAGGGTTATTTAACAAAAATTAAACTAGGTCAAGTGGTCTATACATACCAAAAAGAATCATTGAATTCGGATCTCTGTGGTGGGAGATACGAACTCGGCAGCATGGGTTGTCACCGTAGTTTTCTGCGATCCCAGAATTTGGTCTGTGTCCGCCAACTTTGGCACTGTTTTCGCTTATGGTCGTGTGTTGTTCGAGGTCTATTATCACACAGATATGGAAGAGGGTTAAGGGGGTGAGCATACCGGTGAAGACGGGGCGGCGTTTGGTTGAGCGAGTCGACGGGAAACAACTCCGGAACACAGGTACCTTGCTGTGGGAATCTGCAGTGCGCGGGATCGCGGTCGTCGGGATCTGTTTGGACGGCCTGGCGGGGTTCTCCGGCTGCAGTGGCGGCGCTCTCTAGGTCTAGATGGGAAGAGGAAGGGATTTGATGATTTAGGGTTAGGGTTTTAGTTAAAATAGTGATATATATATATATATATATATATATATATATATATATATATATATATATATATATATAAGGAAGAGAAGAGGGTTAAGGGTTTCGTCGGGTTTGGTACTAATGAAGTCTGTTGCTACTTAGCAAAAAGGGGAGAGTGGTTTGCATAGGAATTTTTGCTTAAAGGAGGGTGCGGCTGCTCACATGCAGCGGGTGGTTGCTTATGAGTGCTGTGGTAGTTTGTTTGCTTGGTAGTAGTAGTATTAGGATGGATTGGTTATTAATGGTTATTAGGAAATAGTTTAATGGATTTTTTTTCTTTTTTTTCTTTTCTTTTATATTTTCTTTAAATATATTTGTATATATATATAGATATTTATATATATATATATATATATATATATATATATATATATATATACACACGTATATACTTATAGAAAATTCTAGAATTACACTAATGCACACCATTAAGCTAGCAACTGCTCAAGGGGTCTCCTACATGAAATAAATTCAGAAAAATTCCTAATGGTCCCATAAATCCTCTAAGTGCACCAACACCTAAAATAAAAATTATTAAAAATCTATTTCTGCTAATTAGACAATAATTACTATAATTAAATTATTAATTAATAAAAAAAATTCGGTTTTTAGAAATAGGGGTTTTACATTCTACCCAACTTACAAAAATTTCGTCCTCGAAATTGACACTAACCCATATTCATAATGATCACTATAGCTATTATACTACATTGGTATCTAGTAGGACTCCTAGAACTCATGGTCTGCTATTCTAACACTTCCTCATCTATTGTCCATACACTATTCTATCATCCTCTAACTCGTCTACACTACCCAACTTACAAGAATTCTACTAGTAGTCTCATTATTTGAAGCTATTGTCTAGGTTTGTAAGGCAAATATATTTATTGGGTCGAGAATCTTGGGATACCTGTCTATAATCTCATAACTATGACTTTTTCCCGTAACCGTCAAGTATCATAGTCTAATATTGCCACGCCATCTGGCCAGTATGGCTGCAAGTAATTCGACTACTCTACCAAAATCGTCTGGCTGCAACTGTCGCTACCTCACCAGCGATTTGTCATAGTCATCAGTTCGTAACAAGTGCCTTCAACTCTTTCCTAGGCATAGTCTAAGTTTTTAGGAAAACACTTAAGGTCCTGACTAACTATTAGGGGTATGATCTAGCTCAAATGATATAACAATTTCTACTAGGCTACATGGTGCTACTTATGGGTTAAACTAAATAAAGAATACAGACATTGCTATATTGCATATACATATTAAGTATTCATCCTTAGTTATCAAGCATTACTAACACATTTATGTTGTACTAACAAAATAAGGATAAGGTTGATATAAATCAATAATTCATAATGGCACGAAAGATACGACTATGATAGGAAGAGTTACGCACGAGATAAGAAATGAATATAAAAGGAGGAGATGAGTCACCCAAGAGGGCGAGATAAGGATAGGGGAAGAATACTACTACTGCTACTCACGTCATCCATTAGCATCGCGTGTATGCCACCTGGGTAAAATATACATACCTTCTCATAACTGCTAAACTACCATATATATAATTCTACATCTATTTGTACATCTAAGATCTTGTGTCACAATGGAATTATGAGTATGCAAAGACAATTATAACTAAAAGGTCGTACCTGTATCTACGGCTTCCTGCGTCTTCTCTCCCATATTTGTCATAATGAGTGCTTGGCCTTGTCTTTGGTTGTTCAACTGGGGTCTAGTCTCCTCCATTTGTGCAGACTATAGAAGCAGTGGTGGGTCCCTTTGGTCTCCTATACTTGAGGGTGTATGTGGTGTTCCTGATTCTAATGCCATAGGTCCCTGGTTCTGTTTAGGACATTCTCGAGCTTGATGGTGACTTGATCCACATATCATGCACAGCCCCAATCGACGATGATAGTCTCTTAGGATATGACCTGTCCTACCACAATAGTGACAAGTACGGAGCTTCTTGGTTGGATATGGTGCAGCACTATCTGGTTGCTGACGTGTCAAAGGGTGTCTAATGGGTCCTCCTTGTTGTGTCCTTACTTGTCCTTGATAAATTCTTTGTTGAATTCTGTTTTCTTTGCTGATGGCCTCCTGAATCCTGGCCTCTATCAATAACTCGGCATAAGAGATCCGGGACTGTGAGCTAGTATAGTGCTGGAGCTCCCGAGTCAGCCCACGGTGAAACCTCTTAGCCTTCTCCAAGCCATTAGGTATTAGGACTGCGCCATACTTACTGAGACGGCTAAACTCTGCATCATACTCATCAACCGTCTTGTCCCCTTGCTCTAGGTGGAGGAACTGATCGTACAATGCATCCCTTACAGTGTCCCGAAAGTACTTTCTCTCAAAGCACTCCAAGAATTGTTCCCAAGTCTGACGCGTACCCAACTGGCGCTCCATTGATTCCCACCAGTGATGCGCGTTGCCTTCTAACTGAGTCCTCACGCCTATCATCCATAGGTCAGTAGGTAGTTGTGATGTCTCTAACAACTTCTTGGTATTGGCAATCCAGTTCGTGGTCTCCTCTGGACTCTCATTGCCCTTATATGGCTTAGGGCCCATCTGCACAAAAGTCCTTGACTGAACCAACCCGAGCTTGTAGTACTGAAACTAGTGCCTGGGTTGGTATAGGGGCTAGTGCAGTCATTCTCTCAAGTGCTGCCAGAAATTCTAGCCTCTGCTCTGCTGCTTGCTGCCTCTGTTCCTGTATTATCATCTGAAAGAATTAGAACAGTTGTGTCTGGCCATCCTGCGGTGCTAGTGGAGCTGAAAAAGTCCCATTAGGAATCGTGGAAGGGGTTAATGGAATTGGATTGCTAGTCAGTCCATCCAGTCCGGGAAGAAGAGGAGTTGTTGAGATCACTCCTGGTGATTGGTCGTCGTCCCCTGGAGACGTATTGTCCCCGGTGGCGGCATGCCCGTTATGCAAATTTATCTCTCTGCAAGAGATGAACGAAGGATTAAAAAGAGTACATGAATCAAGCAGGATGCAAGCACTTAAGTAGGACATGTTGGAAGGAAGGTAAGTTATAGTCAAGTGTGGATGAGATCTAAAATTCTAATCCTAGGTGCAGGCCCGCTCGGTACAGTTACGTAACCGAAACGGCTAACTAGACCTGCATGGGCCACCACAAAAATATGTCACACCCGAGTCCCAAAATACGTAGGACTAGGAACACGTAAGCATGCCAGCCGTATGTATATGGCAACTCCAATATATGGATACCATAATTCACACGTACGCTGTAGAATGAATATAAACTCACATGTGGTATATATAATGTCACAAGTCACAGATATGCTAATCTCATCCACACAACAAGTCATAGAAAAGAAATACTAAACTAGAATAAGGAGTCTGAAATATCCAAAATAATAGTCGGGTAGAGACAAATCCACTACCAAAGACTATATCCAAAACTAAAAGGAGAGAGGAATATAAAATCTCCAATATAAAATAATATGATGACAAAAGTGTATCAGCTAAAAGATTCCATCGCTAGATGTAATCAAAGATGCTCAGAAGGTAAGACCTTCTCGGCAGAAAATAATGCGTCAGGTCCAGGCCCGTACTCCTGCGGATACTCCTGGTCGTCTATACCTGGCAAGGGACCAGGTCCTCAGGGGGACGTAACAAGATACAGAAAAGTGAGCCAATTTGAATACAGTGAACATGCATAATGTTTGAAAATAAATAAGTATGTTGTACAAGACAATCTATATGAATGCAAATGAGAAAAACTTTTTGACGTATGGGCAAGGGTAGGCTACTCGATCTAATCCTCACAACTCATACGCTCGTCAGTGGACATCATCAGCCGACATACCTCGAGGGTAGCGACCCTCGGACTCCATCAATCGACATACCTCGGGGGTAGCGACCATCGGACATGACCACCATAGTGCGTGCTAGTTACTACGGTTTACCAGAATGGTTAAAAGCCCATACGCCTAATGATTGTCCTCTCATGATACTAAGTGTCAAGTGTGTGTCAACATATCTAATATATAGTAATGACTGAAAGGAACTACACATGCAATAAATAAATAAAAATGCAATAATTATACAGAAATATATTAAACATGCAAAATAATATAAACAATTTGGCAAGGTATCTTGTCTGGCAAGAAAGCTGCAAAATGTAGTGTCCCGATGTCAACACCAAGAGTCAGAAGCTACGGCCTCAGAATGAACGTCTCCGGATGCTGAAATAAACATCGCCAACATTCCCAGAATAAGCAAAATAGCTAAAAAGCACTTCCCTTTCGTCCAATTTGGACACAGGGGCAAAACGGTAATTTCGGATAAAAGTGGGGTCCACGTGTGGCCCACTTTGTACCGAAAAATGTGCCAAGGGTAACCGTCTCTAAATAGGATAAATTATAGGTCAAAAAAATTCTAAATGTCAATATGAACCCAACGGTATGTCCAAATGTGGATTCCGATAGGTCGAACACAATTTCGCCCAAAAAGTCAACCGTGGGGCCCGTCAATTGGCGACTTGGTCAACTATCTCAGAATTGCATGAAAATTGGGTCACAGAACCAGCACGTTGCCACGAGTCTAGTGGCGCAAGTTTCGTCACAATCTGACGAGCGTGCACAAAATGCGTGCGACTTTTACAAAAGTTTCGACATGGGGTGTGTCCGCGAATACGGGCTGATTTCGGCACGCACACACGTCCGAATCAGTTTTCATAAATTTTTATATGTCCGGTTACGCTACGTCCACCGTTTGGTACACTTGGTACATGGCGGAGCGATCCCGTTTGGCGGGGCGCGCTCCGTTTCACAACTTTTGGAAATCTGGCAAAAGTGGGTTCGTGGGATTTTCCAACGAATTTAATTCTGTCTACAGCAGTTAATAATCTAGGATTATTTAACATAAATTAAACTAGGTCAAGTGGTCTACGCATACCAAAAAGAATCATCGAATTCGGATCTCTGTGGTGGGAGATACGAACTTGGCAACATGGGTGGTCACCGCAGTTTTCTGCGATCCCAGAATTTAGTCTGTGTCTGCCAACTTTGGCGCTATTTTTGCCTATGGTCGCGTATTGTTCGAGATCTATTATCACACAGATATGAAAGAGGATTAAGGGATGAGCATACAGGTGAAGACGGGGCGGCGTTTGGTTGAGCGAGTCGACGGAAAACAACTCCGGAACACAGGTACCTTGCTGTGGGAATCTGCAGTGCGCGAGGTCGCGGTCGTCGGGATCTGTTTGGACGGCCGGCGGGGTTCTTCGGCTGCGGTAACGGCGCTCTCTAGTTCTAGATGGAAAGAGGAAGGGATTTGATGATTTAGGGTTAGAGTTTTAGTTAAAATAGTAATATATATATATATATATATATATATATATATATATATATATATATATATATATATATATATATAAGGAAGAGAAGAGGGTTAAGGGTTTCGTCGGGTTTGGTACTAATGAAGTTTGTTGCTACTTAGCAAAAAGGGGAGAGTGGTTTGCATAGGAATTTTTTCTTAAAGGGGGGCACGACTGCTCACATGCAGCGGGTGGTTGCTTATGAGTGCTGTGGTAGTTTGTTTGCTTGGTAGTAGTAGTATTAGGATGGATTGGTTATTAATGGTTATTAGGAAATAGTTTAATGGATTTTTTTTTTTTTTCTTTTCTTTTCTTTTATATTTCCTTTAAATATATTTGTATATATATATATATATAGATATTTATATATATATATATATATATATATATACACGTATATACTTATAGAAAATTCTAGAATTACACTAATGCACACCATTAAGCTAGCAACTGCTCAAGGGGTCTCCTACATGAAATAAATTCGAAAAAATTTCTAATAGTCCCATAAATCCTCTAAGTGCACCAACACCTAAAATAAAAATTATTAAAAATCTATTTCTTCTAATTAGACAATAATTACTACAATTAAATTATTAATTAATAAAAAAATAAAAAAAATACGATTTTTAGAAATAGGGGTTTTACAATATTGTACTAGATTTGTCTTCAGCTTTTGGCAGTTAGTACTCTTTTATATTTGGTTACTCATTGTGTATTATTTTTGCCTTATAAGTTGTATCTTGACTCTTCGGTTCTTTATATCATATTGCGTTGTTCTATCTTATAGTTCTGTAATTGACTCATTCATATTTTATTGGTGGCATTATTTACCTTGATGATTATTATTGTTAGATAGTATTGTTTAACAAACATCGTTCTACCGTCGATGCTGCAGCGTAGGCTGGACGTTGATCATGTACTCGTGCTTCTACACCGGGTGCGGGTGTCACGCCCCAATTTTCGCCCAATCGATAATTGTCCCCCGGGTGTAATGCCGTGCACGCATAGGGCACGCGTGCACAAGGCCTAGGCATAGTAATGATCTTTAGAACATATGCAACAGAGTACGCAAATAAGACAACACACATTGAGGCATAGAAAAGTTTTCTTTTTATTGATAATGAACATCTGATTACAGACTCTTGACCCAAAACGAGAAGGATGCCACTCGGCTTACAACTTGGATACAAAATGAGATAGCCGTTCCCATACATCACATCCTTTTACTAAAACTTCAAAAGACATTATAGACACCTGCTGACGAAGCTATCGCCTTGCCACAGAGCCGCATATAAGGGTTGCGCCTGCTCCAAGTGCTTTGTACAAGCTTCAAAAAGTCACGGACGGAATACATCGGATACTGGACTGGTTGGGGAAGGAAGAAGCTTCAGCTCCTCGCCGCGTCGCTCGGGCTCGGGGAACCTGCTGCAACGAGGGTCAGTACTATAAAAAGTACTGGTGAGGGCGAGCTAACCTAACTAACCAAATCCATTATTGTTCATATGAAGCATGCAATATTATTGTGGTCTTTCTATCTTGCCTTAGTTCAATTTACATGCAAGCATTTGATATATTCGATTTACGGAATAAACGTGCTACCATTAGGTAACTTTTACCTTTCCGTCTGAACTGCCTGCATAACACTTACCATGTTCTTCCTGCCACGAAGACATCATTAGTATGAGCAAGCAATATAGAAATATATGTATATTGGGTTATGGCATGTCATTGCCACCGTAGACAATAACTACAGTAAGCGGTGACCCTTGCAGCTCGGGTAGCTAGCCTCGCTACAAGTCCTCCCCCGCCTTACCCGTACTAGTCTTGCTAGCGTAGCTATCCGAGTTTCGCCCGGAACGAATCGGCCCCAGTGCTCCGGGCGCCGTTCGCAGGAACTAAACCTTGTGCACAAGTTGTCCGACCGAACTAAGTATTTACACTAATTCAATAGATAAAGCATTCAAACCATAAGAATGTATACATCTACTTTAGCATAGTTCATTGGCATAGTCTTCCTGTCCAAGTGATTGCATTTCAATATAGTTTGCACAATACATGCGTACAGTTATATAGAATAAGTTCTAGCTACACTGAAGCATGAATATATAAATGCATAGCGGACAAGCACGCATCAATGAGATCATTTGAGTATTCAATGTAACAAGCATTTCAAGTGTTTTCAAGTCTAACTCATCTTTCTCTTGACTCAGTTTTATTCCTACTATGATATCGTTGGAGCGGGATGCATAATAAGTCAATTATTATTAGAGTGAAGACTTGGCAGAAGGGTGCTAATTGAAATAAAGCCACTCACAAGTTGGAGAACTAGGGGAGAAGGAGAGAACTTTAAGACTCCGCGCGAGCGTCGTCTACCCGTTCTCTTGCACGCACCAACAGATGATCAATATCTTCTGCTTCGGTCTCCAAGGCTCGATATGAATTTGCGAGATCCTAAGAACGAAAATAATGAAATCCATCGAAACCGTTCAAGAAAATGCAATTCATAAAACCAACAAGAAAGCAACCAAGCGGCAAAAAAAGGGCAAGGAAACCAGCGTAACGGAAAGGCCCCTCTCGACTCTGCCGCCGAGTCCTTCCTTAAGGCACGATCCGTTGAATATGGGACCTGATTCTGAAGAAACTAATCCATAACGAGGAAAGAATCTTGATTCAATCTGTCCCATTCGGACGGTCGTAAGTATTTCTTGGCCGTGCTCCCCGAATAGGGGGAACGGGGCATTATTTCATAACCATCCAAAAGAAAGTTTCCTCCCGAAACTTAGGAATAGATCCTACTACTAAGGAATAATGAGGGAAACTTTTCCCTCATCTCAGATTCGATTTCCCACGTCGATTCTTCGACCGCGTGGTTCCGCCACAGAACGCGCACTAACGATACTGCACGATTCCGTAACTGCTTTTCTTTATGTTCCAAGATCTGTACGGGTTCTTCGACGTACGACAAGTCCGCCTGCAGATCTAACTGACCAAAGTCTACCACATGGTTTGGGTCATTCATATACTTTCTTAGCTGAGACACATGAAAGATATCGTGCACATCTGATAGGGCTGGCGGCAATACAATTTGATAGGCAACTGAAGTGACTCGTTTGAGAATTTCAAACGGGCCAACAAATCTTGGACTTAACTTCCCTTTTATCCCGAATCTCGTCACACCACGCATGGGCGAGACTTTTAGGAATACATGGTCCCCTACTTGGAATTCATGTGGGCGACGACGAACATCAGCATAGCTCTTTTGTCGACTTTGTTCTACTTTTAACCGTTCTCGAATCAGCCGAACCTTCTGCACTGTTTGTTCAACCAGTTTTGGCCCAAGGATTTGCCTTTCCCCAACTTCATCCCAGCAGATCGGTGACCTACACTTTCGCCCATACAGCGCCTCATATGGAGCCATCTGGATGCTAGACTGATAACTGTTGTTATAAGCAAATTGGGCTAGCGGCAGGTTAACATCCCAACTTTACTTGGAATCGATTACGCAAAGACGCAGCATATCTTCTAGTACCTGATTCACCCATTCTGTCTGGCCATCGGTTTGAGAATGGTAGGCTGAGCTGAATTTCAACTTGGTCCCCATCGACGACTGAAGGCTTGTCCAGAACCGTGAGATGAACTGTCCGTCCCGATCTGATACTATGGAAACTGGCACTCCGTGCAGCCGGACTATCTCGTCAAGGTAGGTCTGGGCAAGGCGATCGGCGCCCCAAGTACTTTTAATGGCAATAAAGTGTGCAGACTTGGTTAACCGGTCGACGATGACCCAGATTGCGTCGTTCCCCCATTGCGTCCTTAGCAGACCAACAATAAAGTCCATGCTAATGTGCTCCCACTTTCATTCCGGGATAACAAGATTTTGCATTTCTCCGCCCGGCCTCTGATGCTCTGCTTTCACCCTCTGACAGTTTATGCATTGCGACACAAAGAGTGCTACTTCTTTCTTCATGCCGTGCCACCAGAAGATAGTACGAAGGTTCTTATATATTTTCGTGCTCCCGGGATGGATCGTATAGGTTGCATAATGTGCTTCGGTAAGGATTTCCTTTCTGAGTTCTGAATCATTGGGGACGCATTGCCTTCCCTTTACTCGCAACACCCCATTCTCATCCACTGCAAAGTCTTTCGCCTTCCCCGCTTGGACCTGCTCGCATTTTTTGGAGGAATGGATCGTCTCTTTGAGTAGATATGACTCTCTCTATCAGATTGGGTACAAATCGCATCTGAGCAACCCGCGCGCCGCGATAACGAATTCTGAGTTCGATGCCCAATTCTTCTAACTCCCTTTGTAACTTGCGATCGACGGACAGAGATCCTGCAAAGATCCGACTCAACGCATCTGCTACCACATTTCCCTTGCCAGGTGTGTAGTCAATCGTCAAATCATAATCTTTTATCAATTCTAGCCAGCGCCGCTGTCGAAGGTTCAGATCTACTTGGGTGAACAAGTACTTTAAACTTTTGTGGTCAGTATAGATTCGGTAAGGCACCCCATAAAGGTAGTGTCGCCACAATTTCAACCCGAGCACAATTGCTGCCATTTCCAGATCGTGTATGGGATAATTCTTTTCATGCTTTTTCAGCTGTCTGGATGCATAGGCTATCACTCTGTCTTGCTGCATAAGTACACACCCTAAGCCCTGCCCTGAAGCGTCACTGAAGATTTGGAATCCCGAAGTCTCGTCCGGTTGTGCAAGTAACGGGGCAGAAGTTAGGCGCCACTTTAACTCAGCAAACGATGCTTCGCAGTCGGTGGACCACTCAAACGCGACTCCCTTCTGTGTGAGGCGAGTCAGAGGTGAGGCAAGCTTGGAAAAATTCTTTATGAATCGTCTGTAGTAACCCGCTAACCCGAGAAAGCTTCAAATTTTACTAACGGATGCAGGTCGTTTCCACTCGACAATGGCCTCTACCTTCTTCGGATCGACTGAAATGCCTCCCGCAGAAATGATGTGCCCTAGGAAAGATACACTGCTCAGCCAAAATTCGTACTTACTCAGCTTCGCATACAACTTGTGGTCTCGAAGGGTTTGTAGTACGGTCCGTAAGTGCTCTGCATGCTCCGCCCTATTATTCGAATACACCAAGATATCATCAATGAACACTACTACAAATCGATCGAGGTACGGCCGAAATACTTGGTTCATCAAACCCATAAAGGCAGCGGGGGCATTGGTCAAATCGAACGACATTACTAAAAACTCATAATGGCCGTAGCGAGTGCGAAAGGCTGACTTTGGCACATCGTCCGGCTTAATTTTGAGCTGATGGTAACCCGAACGGAGATCGATTTTTGAGAACACTGTGGCAGCTTGTAACTGATCAAAAAGATCATCTATCCTGGGAAGGGGGTATTTGTTTCGAATAGTTGCCTTGTTTAATTCTCGATAGTCGATGCAGAGTCGCATCGAGCCATCCTTTCTCTTAACGAACAGTACCGGTGTACCCCATAGAGACATACTAGGCCGAATATACCCACGATCAAGCAATTCCTGTAGCTGAATTTTCAACTCTTTTAGTTCTGCCGGTGCCATTCGATACGGAGGTTTGGAAATGGGTTGGGTTCCTGGAAATGTGTCGATGGTGAACTCTGTCTCTCGATCGGGCGGCATACCGGGCAACTCGTCGGAGAACACATCAGGAAAATCTGCCACAACGGGAATGGATTCAACGTTTGCGCAATCTTGCCGAGTGTCTCGAACGGAAGCCAAGTATCCTGTGCAGCCGGAGTGAATCATCCGTCGAGCAGACATCGCTGATATCACCATGCAGGCATTTGACGCTTCTGACTGTGGACTGCACGAATAGCAAAATTCAGCCTCACCAGGAAGACGAAACACGACTTTCTTCTCCGCACAATCGATAGTAGCAGAACAAGCGCCAAGCCAATCCATTCCCAGAATGATGTCGTAGTCCCCTATGTCTAGAACTATCGCATCAAGTGACAATTTCCTTCCTCCGATACAAATGAAGCTATCACGACAAACTGAATCGGCAGGCAAGCTCGTGCCTGACGGAGTACTGACGCTAAGCCTTAGGCCTAACGGGATTTGAGGGAATCTATGTTCTCTAGCGAAGTTTGTTGACACAAAACTGTGGGTAGCACCTGAATCAAATAACACTCGTGCAGTCACATTATTGAATAGCAACATACCTGACACTATGGTGTTCGAGGCAAGCGCCTCGTCCCTCGTCAATACATAGACCCGGCCCCCAGTGTTCGGACGACGCTCTTGTTGCTGCGCAGCCCAATTCGCTTGGGGTCCCTGAACTGGATTTTGTTGTTCTGCACGGCGCTGAGGGACTCGGTTGGGGTGATCAAGACAGTCACGAGCATAATGGCCCAGCCGACCACAGTTAAAGCATCCCTGATTTCGACATTCGTTAGGCTGGTGCCCTGTACGGTTGCATTTTGCACAGCGCTGCCCTTGGTTCCCCCCTGATTGTTGCCCTGGCCGCCGCCATGATTGGGACGCTTGTTAGCATTGTTTCCTCCTGTATTACCTTGGCGCTTGTGATTGGAATGTTGTACAGTGCCCCCGGTAGTGGAAGGATATTGCGGCTCCAGGACAAGGGCATGATTAAGGACTTCCCTCATCGTCTCGTATTGTGGAGCGACCACGTGCGCGTGAATGGAAGGTCGTAGTCCGCCTTCAAATCGCCTGGCTCGGCTTGCTGCATTGGGCAGGTAAGAACTAGCAAACTTTGCCAATCGATTGAATTCTGCGACATATTGCTTCACCGTCATCGTTCCTTGTTGCAGACGCACAAAATTGTTCTCTTTCTGACGATGAATGGGTGGGGGGATAAATTCTTCTTCGAATGCCCCACGGAAGGTGGACCAAGGAATCGTCTTGCCATCATCACCAGTCGAGAGCGATCTGCTGTGTACATCCCACCCATCGTGCACGTTTATCCGAAGCTGGAGTTGGGCGCAGGCGACTCGTTTGTCATCAGGTACTTATAGAAGCTTAAAGTGCTCTTCCAACTCGGCTAGCCAATCTAATGCCACGATCGGATCCTCCGTCCCTCGGAAGGACGTATTACAGACCTTTTTGAAGTCAACAAAGTCGAAGGCAGTCACATCCTTCTTCTTTGCATTTTGGGGCACTGTGACTTCGTCTAATGCTGGCTCTACCGGTTCCGCTATTGTTGTTGCAGATTGGTTAGAAGCCAAGGTCTGAACAATTTATTGCAGAGCGTCCACCTGCTTCTGCTGGATCTCAAATCGAGCCTCTAGATTTTTCTCGAACTTGTCATGTCGGGCCTCATCCCTCTTCTGTTGCGCTTCTAGCATTAGCATCATTCGTTCAACCGGATCGACAGAGGGCGCAGGCCGCTGGCTCTCGGAACTAGCCGAAGTGCCTGAAGTACTTGCATCAACTTGGCCTGTTGCTTGGGTTCTAGCCATTCCTGCTGAAACAAGTAACTTATATCAGTCTCATAGAGTATTACAGACTTACTGTATGGAACGTATCTCATTTTGCACCAATTGATTTCAAGAGTTTACTCAGACAGGACAGGGTCATCTTAGGAAAACTTTTCGACTCGAGATCAAAGGATCTGAAGCTTTGCTCTGATACTACTATGTCACGTCCCAATTTTTGCCCAATCGATAATCGTCCCCCAGGCGTGATGCCGTGCATGCGTAGGGCACGCGTGCACAAGGCCTAGGCATAGTAATGATCTTTAGAACATATGCAACAGAGTACGCAAATAAGATAACACACATTGAGGCATAAAAAAGTTTTCTTTTTACTGATAATGAACATCTGATTACAGACTCTTGACCCAAAACGAGAAGGATGACACTCGGCTTACAACTTGGATACAAAATGAGATAGCTGTTTCCGTACATCACATCATTTTACTAAAACTTCAAAAGACATTATAGACACTTGCTGGCGAAGCTATCGCCTTGCCACAGAGCCGCATATAAGGGTTGCGCCTGCTCCAAGTGCTTTGTACAAGCTTTAAAAAGTCACGGACGGAATGCGTCGGATACTGGACTGGTTGGGGAAGGAAGAAGCTTCAGCTCCTCGCCGCGTCGCTCGGGCTCGGGGAACCTGCTGCAACGAGGGTCAGTACTATAAAAAGTACTGGTGAGGGCGAGCTAACCCAACTAACCAAATCTATTATTGTTCATATGAAGCATGCAATATTATTGTGGTCTTTCTATCTTGCCTTAGTTCAATTTACATGCAAGCATTGGATATATTCGATTTACGGAATAAACGTGCTACCATTAGGTAACTTTTACCTTTCCGTCTGAACTGCCTGCTTAACACTTACCATGTTCTTTCCTGCCACGAAGACATCATTAGTATGAGAAACAATGCAAAAATATATGTACATTGGGTCATGGCATATCATTGCCACCGTGGACAATAGCTACAGTAAGCGGTGACCCTTGCAGCTCAGGTAGCTAGCCCCGCTACAAGGCCTCCCCCGCCTTACCCGTGCTAGTCTTGCTAGCGTAGCTATTCGAGTTCCGCCCGGAACGAATCGGCCCCAGTGCCCCGGGCGCCATTCGCAGGAACTAAACCTTGTGCACAAGTTGTCCTACCGAACTAAGCATTTACAATAATTCAATAGATAAAGCATTCAAACCATAAGAATGTATACATCTACTTTAGCATAGTGCATTGGCATAGTCTTCCTGTCCAAGTGATTGCATTTCAATATAGTTTGCATAATACATGCGTACAGTTATATAGAATAAGTTCTAGCTACACTGAAGCATGAATATATAAATGCATAGCGGACAAGCACGCATTAATGAGATCGTTTGAGTATTCAAAGTAACAAGCATTTCAAGTGTTTTCAAGTCTAACTCATCTTTCTCTTGAGTCAGTTTTATTCTTACTATGATATCGTTGGAGCGGGATGCATAATGAGTCAATTATTATTAGAGTGAAGACTTGGCAGAAGGGTGCTAATCGAAATAAAGCCACTCACAAGTTGGAGAACTAGGGGAGAAGGAGAGAACTTTAAGACTCCACGCGAGCGTCGTCTACCCGTTCACCTGCACGCACCAACAGATGATCAATATCTTCTGCTTCGGTCTCCGAGGTTCGATATGAATTTGCGAGATCCTAAGAACGAAAACAATAAAATCCATCGAAACCGTTCAAGAAAATGCAAGTCATAAAACCAACAAGAAAGCAACCAAGCGGCAAGAAAACGGGCAAGAAAACCAGCGCAACGGAAAGGCCCCTCTCGACTCTGCCGTCGAGTCCTTCCTTGAGGCACGATCCGTTAAATATGGGACCTGATTTCGAAGAAACCAATCCATAACGAGGAAAGGATCTTGATTCAATCTGTCCCGTTCGGACGGTCGTAGGTATTTTTTGGCCGCGCTCCCCGAATAGGGGGAACGGGGCATTACAGCGGGTCGTGACACCTTTTTAGTAGTGGCCCATGCAAGTCTTCGAGGTTGCAATTAGTGCGATTCATAGTGCTGCTCTGATTTGAGTGCTATTACGAGCCTATTTCTGGATATAGGATATATGCTATAGGCTGAGAATACTCAATTACATCTAGGAAAAACTCTATTATTCATTTCAATTGTTCTCCCTTGATATTTGATAATTGAGATTTAACTCTCCTTCTTTTAATATATTTTATCTTGTAACATATTGATTCTTTTCTTTCGCTTTGCCTCAGGATGCTGCTTATGATTCGATCACAGCAGCGAAAATAAGCTTTTAAGAGATCTGCGACTTTCCGAGGGCCTGTACTAGTCACTTCTTCGGTGATTGGTGTATCAGTTGTATTCGGGGCTCTACCTCCAGTATGGAGGACTGTTCCAACTGTGTCTGAGGGACTTCTACCTCCACCTCCAGTGTCGATAGATGTGACTTAGGTATTTATATTATTTTGTGAGATGATGGAGGCTCAGATGGTCTAGTCAGAGGTTCACCAAAGGCAGACCGATGTATTATGGAAGGGCATCGAGAGTGCTCATCAGCTTGCCCTTGCTGCCATAGAGAGAGGAGCTCCGGTCCAACAACAGATTGCTTCATAGGTTGCCCAACTTCGGCCGAGTAATATCCAGGACTTTAAGAAGCTGTAACCTTCAGTCTTCAAGGGAATTGATGGCATCGTCTATGCAGATGATTGGCTCGAGGATATCGAGCATCTCATAAGGGTATCCCTCTTGTTGAGGATCTGAAGGTTGAGGTAGTGAGACTTCAGCTATTCGACTTCGCCCATACTTAGTTCCAGAATTAGCTACTTCTTGTTGATGTGGGGCAGTCTTGGGAGGTATTTAAGGTCCTCTTCAAGAGGAAGTTCTTTTCTCGGGTGGATAGATTGGACTTAGGGAGGCAGTTTGAGAGCCTTACACAGGAGAGCATATTCGTAGAGGAGTACACTGCAGAGTTCAGGAGGTTGAACTGATTTACGGAGTACTTGGTGAGGGAGCCAGGGGTTCGGGCTATCCGCTTCCGTGAGGGTCTCAACTGGGAAGTAAAGATCCTTATTCCGTCTTTCTATAAGACATATTCTGAGATACTTGCGGAGGCATGCAAGGTTGAGTGAGAGTTGATCTTGAAGCCCAAAAGAGACCGCAATTCTTTTATGGAGGCTAGTAGCAGTACAGGGCCTGCTAAGCATCTTCATCTCTAGTCTAGGCCTTTTCAGCAACCACAATAGTACCACACTCAAGCTAGGGTGTTGGTTCACCAGGCATCACAACAGCAGCAGAAATACTCATAACACGCTTCCTTCCACTACTATAAGAAGTCCGACCATATCTGAAAAGTTTGCAGAAGGAGGTTTAGAGTTTGTCTGTATTGTGGCGCAGAGGGGCATCAGATGAGAGATTGTCCTTCCAACCCTCGTCGTGTAGCTCAGGGAGTAGCTCCAGCTCAGAAAGCACAGGCGAGGCCACCTGTAGTACAGCTGAGGCGACCGCCTCTTCCGCACCAGCAGCAACGTTACGCCCAACACTAGCATTAGGGAGGTGCACCTCAGGGCTGAGAGTTTGCTATGACGGTCGAGGAGGCCGAGCCCATCGGAGATGTCATCGCAGGTTCTGTTCTCCTTGATTATATTTCAACTTTAATATTGTTTAATTCAGGTTCTTTCCATAGTTTTGTATCTATTTCTTTTGCTCTGAAGCATCATTTGGTAGCTGAGTCTTTGCTTAGGACTTGAAAGATCATGATCGAGGGAGGCATTATCCTGTTTAGTGATGTTTACAAGGATCAGAGAGTTACTCTGGGAGGCCGGGAGCTGAGTCTTTGTCTACTTGTAATGCCACTTTTGAGCTATAATATTGTACCAGGGATGGATTGGTTGAGTAGGCAACATGTTAGTATAGATTACAGAGGAGGTAGAGTTTTGTTTAACCCGCCAGAAGAACCAAATTTTGAGTTTGCTAGAGGAGCTTCAAAGGAAGAAGAAGGCATTATCTGTGGAGCCATGGTGGAAGACAGAGTTGCCACATCCTTTGATAGCAGAGTTCTTGGATGTATTTTTGGAGGAATTACCAGGATTGCATCCAGATCGAGATATTGAGTTCTCTATAGAGTTGGTGCCAGGTGTAGAGCCAAATTTACAGCATGTCTATAGAATGAACAACAACGAGATGGTTGAGCGGAAGAAGCAAGTGGATGAACTGCAGTATAAGGGGTTTATCAGATCCAATTCTTCACCGTTGGGAGCCCCGGTAATATTTGTACCGAAGAAGGATGGATCGGTGTGCATGTGCATCAATTAGAGGGTATTGAATAATCTTACTGTGCTGCCCCGTTCCCCCGATCCGGGGAGCACGACTAAGAAATACAAGACGATATCGTTCGATCAGGATAGATTGAAATAAGAACTCATCCTCGTTATGGATTTGCTTCTTCAGAATTGATTCCCATATTTAGTGGACTGTGCCCCCAGGATCGACTTAGCGGCAGAGTCAGGAGGGACCTCTTTGCTGCATTCTTGTTACCTCAGTTTTCGCTGTCGCTTATTACTTTCATGCTTTGAGTTGGTTTTTGGATTTGGTTGGGTTTTCTTGAACGGTTTTAATGGATTTTATTATTTTCGTTCATTGAACTTCACTTCAATTCTGAGTTTGGAAATAGAGAAAGAGGTATTGATCAAGTTGTTCGTGGATACAGGTGAACGAGCAGTAGACGGCGTACAAGTGGAGTCTTAAAGCGCCTCTTTCCTTCTCCCTTCCAACCAACTAAGTGAGTGGCTACCATCCCGATTAGCTAGCCCTTCTTTCAAGTCTTCACACTTAAAAATCTTGCATTCTTGTTATCCCGATCAGATGATACCAAGTAATAACTAAAAGATGTCAAGATAAAAAGTGAATATACTTGGATTATATTGCTTGTCAACTAAACTTGTGAACAGGTTATCTATTGCATGCTAGTTCATTGAAATGTTCATCATATGCTTCAATTTTAGTTAGAATGCATACTTCTTCTATAAATTATGCTATGTATAGAACATGCCATGCTACAAATTGTTCAGGAAGACTATGCAAAACGAATCATGCAATACTGCTTGTCTTGTACTCATATTGCCTCAATGCATCAAATGATAACTTAATGTGAATGTCGTTTGATCATGGACAACTTGTGCACATGGTCAATGGTTCATGCGGACGGTTGCTGGGGCACTGACACCGATCCGGGCGAAACTTCACGATAGTCTCACGTGCGAACGGAATGGCGTGTAGCACCTCACGTGCTTTTGTTGCATACCATCCTCGTTCATGACTATAACTCGTCCATTATGGCTTCTAGCTAGTGATCGCCATGTGTATTTAAACCTGTTGTAAGCTAACTTGTGTTTTCGTGGCAGGGAAGGCATGGTAAGTATTGTGCAGGCGGTTCAGACGGACAGGTAAAAGCCACCGAACGGTGGCAAGTTTATTTTAGTAGTTTTATTATATTTATACTGCTGCTTGTAAAATAAACTAAGGCAAGATAGAAAGATCACAAATAATATGTATGTTTCATTAAAATAACGTGTTGATTGGTATAGTTGGGTTAGCTCACCTTAACTAGTACATTTTGATGTACTGACCCTCATTGAAATAGGTTCCCCGCACTAAGGAGAACCGAATGAGGAGCTGAAGTCGTCTTCCCGATCCAGTCCAGTTGTAGGCGCATCCTGATCACGCAATATTTTGAAGTATTTGAAGAAAGGAGCTAGCAACTCAATACATAATGCAGCTCCGTGGGAAGGCCGTCATCCCATCCGGAGGTCTTTATCATTTTGAAGTTTAGTAAAGGGATATTATATACAGGACTGTCATCTCATTTTGTGTCAACAGTTTTGTAAGCCTGTGCGAGATGACTCGTTCAAGAGTTTATAATAGATGTTCATTATTAGTAAAAGAAAACTTTTCATGTTTCAAATCTGTGTTTCAATTATCTGCGTACGCTGAATATGTGCTCATTATGCAAAAATACTCTAGCCTTGTGCGGGTGCAACCCCAGGCCCGTAAGGCGATCACGCTCGGGGGACGCCCCAACGATTCTACAGAATCTGGATATGACATGTTGGTATCAGAGCACAGATTCAAGTTCCTTTGACCCTCGTATTGGAAAAGTTCCTTTAACAAATTCCTGTGCGAACTCTTGAACTCGTTAGACCAAAATGATATACGTTCATGCAATAAGTCCATAATACATTATGATCCTAATGTAATTTACCTTCTTTTGGAGGAATGGCACCAGCGCAATCCTCAGCGTTAGCACCGAACAAAATACAAGGCCAAGAAAGTAGTTCGGGTACTTCGGAAAGTTTGCGAAGCCAGCGAGCCATGTCTCGCATCGATCCCATCCAACAAATATTGCGGATGTTGGAGGCAAACCAACAAAGGGACGAGGCTCGCTACGAACAGGCTGAGAAGCGTCCGGAGGAGAGTCAGCTCAAGTTTTAAGACAATATAGAGGCACGATTCTCAGTCCAGCAAAAGCAGGTAGATACCCTGTAACAGATCGTGCAGACTTTGGCCTCCAACCAGTCCGCGGCAACAGCAGCAACACCGGTGGAATAGTCCGTGCTTGAAGTCTAGATGCTGCCAATTCCAAGGATAAGGGATGTGACTGCGTTCGACTTTGGCAACTTAAAAAAAGTTAGAATCACTCCATTCAACGGGACTGAGGACCCAATCATTGCTCTAGATTGGTTGGCCGAACTTGAAGACCACTTCTCTCTGCTAGAGGTCTCCGAAGAGAAGCGCGTTGCATGTGCGCAACTACAGCTCTGCCTCAACGCGCACGATTGATGGGACGTGCATCGACGATCTCTTCAAGTTGACTATGGAGAGGAGGCAATCTCGTAGGTGACTTTTTGTGCCGCATTTAAAGAGGAGTTTATACCCCCTCCCGTGCACCGTCAAAAGGAAAATGAGTTTCTACAACTGCGGCAGGGCAGCATGACAGTCAAACAATATTCCGCTGAATTCAACCGACTCTCCAAATTCGCTAGTGCCTATTTACCTGATACAGTAAGTCAAGCTGAAAGGTTTGAAGGCAGTCTGCGTCCTGCTATCCATGCGCACATAGTCGTTCATCAGTACAAGAGTATACAGGAAGTCATGAATCATGCTCTATCTCTTAAACCGCAGTATCCTCACGTTCCTACCGGCGCTGTGCATACATCCAATCACAAATGCTAAAACAATGATAGAGGAAACACCGCTACAAAGTGTCCTAACAACGATGGTCCAGAGAGAGGGAACCCAGGGTCATCATATAAATTATGTAAGAAACCAGGGCACACACGACTGAGAAATGTCGCAAAAAACTTGGGCAATATCTCATTTGTGGTGACTCAAACCACCGAATTCGTGATTGTCCAATCTACTCAGTTCATCATCCTCAACATAATATTTCCTAATGGTAGGTTCTATTCCTAAATTTTGTGGGCAAAACTTCCAATTAGTTGGGTAGGATGTGGCACCTTGTTCCCCCGATCCGGGGAGCGCGACTAAGAAATACAAGACGGTATTGTGTGATCGGGATAGATTAAAACAAGAACTCATCCTCGTTATGGATTTGCTTCTTCGGAATCGATTCCCATATTCAGTGAACTGTGCCCCAGGGATCGACATAGGGGCAAAGTCAGGAGGGACCTCTCCGCTGCATTCATGTTGTCTCAGTTTTCGCTGTCGCTTTTTGCTTTCGTGCTTTGAGTTAGTTTTTGGATTTGCTTGGTTTTTCTTGAACGGTTTCAATGGATTTTATTTTTTTCGTTCATTGAACTGTACTTCAATTCCGAGTTTAGAAAGAGAGGAAGAGGTATTGATAAAGCTGTTCGTGGATGCAGGTGAACGAGCAGTAGATGGCGTACAAACGGAGTCTTAAAGCGCCTCTTTTCTTCTTCCTTCCAACCAATTAAGTAAGTGTCTACCATCCCGATTAGCTAGCCCTTCTTCCAAGTCTTCACACTTTAAAATCTTGCATTCTTGTTGTCCCGATCAGACGATACCAAGTAATAACTAAAAGATGTCAAGATAAAAAGGGAATAGACTTGAATTATATTGCTTGTTAACTAAACTTATGAACAGGTTATCTATTACATGCTAGTTCATTAAAATGTTCATCATATGCTTCAATTTTAGTTAGAATGCATACTTCTTCTATAAATTATGCTATGTACAGAACATGCCATGCTACAAATTATTCAGGAAGACTGTAAACCCCCTCACCCAAAATTAGGGCTAGTTTGAACCAATTAGAATTAGAACGCGGCATTTATTGTATTATGCAATAATTAAATTGTGTAGCACACACTACCGTTGCTTCTATAATTGGAGCACCTCACTAGCCATTGCCTTCCAACAATTTTACAACCTCATCCTAGACATGCCCGTCTACTATTCTGATCCTTGTGCAACTTATAATATTGCTCTCTAGTGCTATATTTTAGCCGCACAATAAACGTCGCGGACGTTATTTCTTAATTCGAAATAAATTCAAATTTTGTACCCTTGTGCGTCCCAATCGAAATTGCGGACACAATCTGGACCGTTTTGTGTAAACCAAATTTTATTAATATTCTACACTGTCCCCTCTACGCCCCTGACAATTATGGCCGCCTAAATTTAATCCCATGTACTCCTAATTAATTCTAGAACATCATGCGCATTTCAATTTAATTAATTAAATTTAATTTTTTGCCTTTGTGCAATTTTCTAATTGTTGGGGGGCTTTTATGCAAAAAAAAAGCCTTTTAGTGTCCCCACCATTGGACAATTCATGAAGAAACTCAATTTTTCCTTCACATGGATTTTCTGTAATTTTTGGGATGTGCAACGCGCACATCGCCCCAATTATTTTAAAGTCCCATCCTTGTATTTTAAACCCTGTAACTTATAGCCCAACACCTTCATGCAAGCCCAAGGCCCATCACAATGAGATATTGACCAAAGTCAAACTCACCTAGGTCAAACCCTAAAATCCACATGTGTATAAATATAATTTTTCTTCCCTTTTCCCTTTTTCTAAATCACCCTAAAACCTAAAACCAATCTAATTTATCCTTGCCGACAAAAGGAATAAAAAAGCGCTCAGAGAGAGAGAGAATGGTGGGTCCGATGTACGATTTCCTCCAGAACCCCCTCGGAGCCGTCCACCTCTCCTTCGAGAAGGCGATGGAGGAGCCGCCGACGTCCGGCGGAGTTCAACAGGAAGGACTGGGGCCGCGGTCGACCTCTTCAAGAAGTTCCTCTTCGAGGAAGACGGGCTCGGAAGGGTCCCTATTCTTGAGCCATCTAGTATTCACTTGCTAAAGCCCAACATCCTGGTACGCTTCAGAGGAATGATCCAGGATATGCTCGGAAATGAACTGTATGTTGGTACTTTCAAGGATGGATCAACTTGGAGGACAAATAAGTTCACAGATGTTGTTTCTTTCCCAATGCCGTCTACATGCGTGACCCAGCTCTGGGAGCACCGTCTTGTTCGCTGTATTCCTGTTCCAGGGCAGAATTCATAGACATTATTGGAATCTAATACCAACCAAAATTATAGAACCATATGCGATGGTGGTACCTCTCAACATGGAGATAAGCGCCAAAGAGATAAAGACTTTGACAACATGGACTTAAATGTTTCGAACCATGCAAGGGAATCACCTTCTTACAACAAGAAGCGGAAGGAAGACGAATATCCTTGCCAGTCATCTCATTTATCAGAAGATACAACGATCCAAGTGTCAGAGCCAAGTAGTGTTGTTGATGATAAAACTTCCTTTTCATGCTTAGTTAAGCTGGCCTGTCACAAGGACGCTAATGACGATCCAATGTATGACCTCATGGTAGATGTGTTAGACCATCTACCCCCAAGTAAGGTGCCTCGTCTTCACAGTTTGATATGCCGAAAGCTGGGCGTGCAGGATCTTATTCCAAATTTTCCTAGTGTTGAGTCCCTACCTAGTATGGTTAGGGGAATTCGAGAGTCTTTGTTAGGTCATCTTACTCAAGTTCTCGGTAATAATGGATTGGCAGCCCAGTGTGTACTGTTGCATCGTCTGTCAAAGGATATTGGATTTGTTCTGTGCAACTTCTGGAGCAGGTTATTGGTACATTGCAGCTTCCTTGCCAGGCAAGTATACCTTGCCATTGTACTATTATTCATATTCCACATGTTGCATGCATCTTTATTTTCTGTCTTTAGTTCACATATTTTAACTGTTATATAAAATACGCGCGACGGTGTCGTCGCGGTATGTTTTTATTTATGTATTTGTATTGACCTTGTTTATGAGACTACCCCATTATCATGTAGCATCATTAGGTTCATTGGCCGTGACACAGTTGTTACACGAGTTGTGAGTCTCATGTAGATCACGGACTTGCGTGTAGGGTTTGGCCTCCTATACGTGTAGGCCGTGCGTTAGGAATAACTGCTGTTAGAAACTTTGTATGCTAGTAGACTTAGCAGTTATTAGAGGTCTAGGGACATAGCCTATTGTAGTACGGTGGTCCTATCCTTGTCCTTGTTTGGTTGCAGGATTGGGCTAGGGTACTAAGAATAGGTTATGAACCAAATTGTGTCATGAATGTGACATGCTTAGAGCATGGGGTGGAGAGAACAACAAGTACCGCATGTGAGCTCCTTTACACTTTTTCTATTATGCGCCCGGATTCTCCGCTGGAGATACGGGTGGTGATGACCACTATATATTATATTATTATCAGGCGGGCCTCCGGCGTTCGAAAGGCGCCGTGCCTTTTTAGGCCCCTGGATCTCCAATAGAGAACCATGTCAAATCCCAGGTTTTCAGCCAGATAGCTCACTTGTGGGGAAAGTTGTTCTTAACTGCATTCACTTAGATGGTTAGGAGATCCCATTGGATATTTATTTCAGTACTTTATTGGCATGTGTTTAAGTATCTTGTTATGTTCCTCTGAGGACCTGGTCCACTGCCAGGTGTACCTGTTCTTGAGTATTTGCAGGAGCGCAGATTTGGATGGTTATAGATGCCTCGTGGATGTCTTTTCTTTGAGCCGTGATCGATAGCTGGTATACTTATATTGGACTTGATTGTGTTGTACTCATATTGTATTTACTTTTCCCATTTGAGTTGGTAGTGGATTTGTTTCCATTCAACTATCACCCTTAGATACTTCTTATTGAGATCTAGTTTCATAGATACTGGTTGTTTATTTCTATATAATTTTGGTGGATGAGATTTAGATGTTACCCTATGACTTGTATTACATTTTATACCACTTGTGGATTTGATATTCATATTACAGCGTACGTATGGATTTGGTTTCCATATATTGGAGTTGCCATATCCATGCGGCTGGCATGCTTACGTGTCCTAGTCCTACGTATTTTTGGGACTGGGGCGTGACATGTTTTTGTGGTGGCCCATGCAGGTCAAGAGCATATTGTCTCGGTTACGTTACTGTATCGAACAAGCCTGCACCTAGGACTAGAGTATAGGATCTCATCCACATTGACTATGATTCATCCTCCTCCTATCTGATCTATTTGAACAATTGCATCATGCTTGATTCATGTGCTTCCCTAATAGTTCTTTAAGTATAGCCTTCTCCTAGAATATAGAAGTTCATGTTGTTAGATGATAAGTAGAGTAACCTTCCTATTTAGAGTACAACTAGAGTGTTGACACATCACTGAGTAGAATACTTAATGAACCGTAGCACCCTTACCTGTAGATGGATTGACCATTACCCCTTGATGTATTATGAAGACTTATGAGTAGTATAGATACTACTAGAGTTAGTTAGAAGCTTACCATAATATTTGACCCTAGTATTGAGGAACCAATGAAGAACCAATATTGAACATTAGGACTGAACCTAACCTTCATAATTGGATAGTATTGGAGAACTATAAAACTTAGATCATTGCCTTATTATTAGTAGACAGCACCTTAGGAAGCCTAGAGGAATGTAATTAACACTTTTCCTTGATCATACCTCGAACATAGCAACTAGCATACCACTCCCCCTTAGAAAACCATGATGCTATTTAAAGCCTCCATCTTAAATTTATATATTGTTCCCCTGCAACCCTAGCGCTTACTATTTGTGCGACGACTAATCATCTTTTCTCTTCTTCATTCTTTTAACTCGTGCCATCTGACACTCCTAATAATAGGCCAAGAAATTTTATCCTTTGTTAAGGACACATAGTTTGCTAGGATTATAGTTGTAGTCTTGAATTTGAACATTTTTGTGCTTGGTAGTTAAGGTTTGATAAGTTTGAGTTGTTCTTGCAGACTGTGACCCGATAATTATCCTTTAGTGTTAAATCATGTAACATGTACCCCACCTCAATATAGATTATATCATCCTTCCCCTTGAGGACCAGTAACTTTCCCATTCGTACTATTGACACTTGTTCTTGAGCACTATGATTAAGACTTAAGGTGGCCATTACCTATGTAAATATGATACCCTAATCAGTACCAAGATCTTTCCTCATATACCCCAATAAGATTTTCTGTTTTATGTACATGTGCAAGATTATTTTTATAGGATCCTCTTAAGACTGTCACAGTATTAGCTTAGTTCTTTTAAGTTGGGTAGTATGCCTCACAACCTAGTATCACATAGTCCACTTGACCCATCGAGGTAGTGTAACTGAATAACATTAATTGTATGCTAGCATAAGACGACAATGTTTATTCAGACGATAGAATTTAGAGGTCCTTGCCCTATTTGGTCGACTAGCGACTTAGACAAGGAGGTTGTATGATAACTGTAGAGATTGTAGAGTCTTTTATTATTGTTGCCTAGTTATTTTGTTTTGTGAACTTGAATTAATTTGTACCTCCTTTCATCACCATCTAGCATACTATTATTTGCTGTACTACCTTGACTTATGCTGCTATTATAGCCTAGTTCTGCAAGCATATTCTTTATCGAGCTTGCTCATGGCATATGTATTATTGGGTGCACACAATGATACAATTGCCTAATCAGAATCAGTGTAATACGGTCTGATCAACCATAGTGCGCTTGGTTCACCCCCTCGCATAACTACCGTACATGGATTAAGATATATAATGATTAGTAGACGAATATACTTACCCTCTAGATATGTCTGAGTATATCGTATCTGCTACATAACTGTACCAATGTGAGCAGGTGAATAAAAATTACCAAATTATGATTTCAATCCACAACCGTCTTGATAATTCCCATTTGAATTCTTTAAACGCCTTGATCCCGATACTTCTACTCTATTACCTCGCCCTTAAACTCTTTATTATTGGTCTCCGTCTTCCCTTATTTCGGAAAGACGAAACCTTGTGCTTGGTATAAGTTTAATACACGGAGAGTACTAGATATACCCCGTAGGCCGATCACATATTTGAGGATTAGTCTTTTGTAATTAAGGACATATCATATATGATATAATCGGCGTTGAAGTTTTGAGGATTGAATGACATGAGTAAATAAATTAAGGAATATTTTTCTTAAGGTATATAGCCTTCTGTGATAGATGGATAAATTCTAAGTTGGGTAGCAGTGCATTGGCAACTCGAGAGGAATTTTTTTTAGATTGTGATCAAGTAAGATTAGATTGGGAGATTCAAGTCATTTTAATTTTGAGAAATTTTAAAAGAAGGATTAAGATAATGAGGATTTAACAAATTTTAAAATCTTGATATTGCGGACCATATATTTATACTTTGAGCACATGATTTAAATTTTGAAT
The DNA here is from genome assembly GCA_036927795.1 of Iris macrosiphon. Taxonomy (NCBI): domain Eukaryota; kingdom Viridiplantae; phylum Streptophyta; class Magnoliopsida; order Asparagales; family Iridaceae; genus Iris; species Iris macrosiphon. The sequence goes on along the minus strand of JAYESA010000004.1, from coordinate 87,336,576 downwards.
ATTTAAGGATGAATCATCGATTTAAATTTTGAGGATAAATATAGAATTTTAGACTTGAACAATTGGGGAATTAGATTTAAATTTTACAATTTGATGATTTGAATTAAAAGCTCAGTTTGATTGTTGGGTCACCTATTTGAAATATTGAGGATGTAAATTGAGTTAAATATTTGAAGAGTACAAAATTCTTAAGTTGAGAATAGGAATAAGATTTGATTAGAATTGTTTATTGTTCAAAGTCTAGAGGAGATTATGATAGTTGGAAATTGTGATATAAATTTTGATGTGGGATGTCATATAGACTTGAGTTAGATTTGGATGTTGATTATTTAAAAATCGAGAAGAGATTACGACAGGTTGAATTTTGATTTAAACAGTGGTTATCTTAATTTTGAAGTGATCGCGATAGATTTGAATAGATTTTGTTATTTAAATTTTTGGAAGAGATTGCGATTTACATACCTTATGTACGAATGTGAAGGATTTAACAAATTATGCCTTACTTTAAATTCGAGGACGAAATTATTTTAAGTTGGGTAGATTGTAAACCCCCTCACCCAAAATTAGGGCTAGTTTGAACCAATTAGAATTAGAACGCGGCATTTATTGTATTGTGCAATAATTAAATTGCGTAGCACACACTACCGTTGCTTCTATAATTGGAGCACCTCACTAGCCATTGCCTTCCAACAATTTTATAACCTCATCCTAGACATGCCCGTCTACTATTCTGACCCTTGTGCAACTTATAATATTGCTCTCTGGTGCTATATTTTAGCCGCATAATAAACATCGCGGATGTTATTTTTTAATTCAAAATAAATTTTAATTTTGTACCCTTGTGCGTCCCAATCGAAATTGCGGACACAATCTGGATCGTTTTGTGCAAACCGAATTTTATTAATATTCTACACTGTCCCCTCTATGCCCCTGACAATTATGGCCGCCTAAATTTAATCCCATGTACTCCTAATTAATTCTAGAACATCGTGCGCGTTTCGATTTAATTAATTAAATTCAATTTTTTGTCTTTGTGCAATTTTTCAATTGTTGGGGGGCTTTTATGCAAAAAATGCCTTTTAGTGTCCCCACCATTGAACAATTCATGAAGAAACTCAATTTTTCCTTCACATGAATTTTCTGTAATTTTTGGGATGTGCAACGCGCACATCGCCCCAATTATTTTAAAGTCCCATCCTTGTATTTTAAACCCTGTAACTTATAGCCCAACACCCTCATGCAAGCCCAAGGCCCATCACAATGAGATATTGACCAAAGTCAAACTCACCTAGGTCAAACCCTAAAATCCACATGTGTATAAATATAATTTTTCTTCCCTTTTCCCTTTTTCTAAATCACCCTAAAACCTAAAACCAATCTAATTTATCCTTGCCGACAAAAGGAAAAAAAAAGCGCTCAGAGAGAGAGAGAGAGAGAGAGAGAGAGAATGGTGGGTCCGATGTACGATTTCCTCCAGAACCCCCTCGGAGCCGTCCACCTCTCCTTCGAGAAGGCGATGGAGGAGCCGCCGCCGCCGACGTCCGGCGTCAACCGGCCGGCGGAGTTCAACAGGAAGGACTGGGGGCGCGGTCGACCTCTTCAAGAAGTTCCTCTTCGAGGAAGACGGGCTCGGAAGGGTCCCTATTCTTGAGCCATCTAGTATTCACTTGCTAAAGCCCAACACCCTGGTACGCTTCAGAGGAATGATCCAGGATATGCTCGAAAATGAACTGTATGTTGGTACTTTCAAGGATGGATCAACTTGGAGGACAAATAAGTTCACAGATGTTGTTTCTTTCCCAATGCCGTCTATATGCATGACCCAGCTCTGGGAGCGCCGTCTTGTTCGCTGTATTCCTGTTCCAGGGCAGAATTCATGGACATTATTGGAATCTAATACCAACCAAAATTATAGAACCATATGCGATGGTGGTACCTCTCAACATGGAGATAAGCGCCAAAGAGATGAAGACTTTGACAACATGGACTTAAATGTTTCGAACCATGCAAGGGAATCACCTTCTTACAACAAGAAGCAGAAGGAAGACGAATATCCTTGCCAGTCATCTCATTTATCAGAAGATACAACGATCCAAGTGTCAGAGCCAAGTAGTGTTGTTGATGATAAAACTTCCTTTTCATGCTTAGTTAAGCTGGCCTATCACAAGGATGCTAATGATGATCCAATGTATGACCTCATGGTAGATGTGTTAGACCATCTACCCCCAAGTAAGGTGCCTCATCTTCACAGTTTGATATGCCGAAAGCTGGGCGTGCAGGATCTTATTCCAAATTTTCCTGGTGTTGAGTCCCTACCTAGTATGGTTAGGGGAATTCGAGAGTCTTTGTTAGGTCATCTTACTCAAGTTCTCGGTAATGATGGATTGGCAGCCCAGTGTGTACTGTTGCATCTTCTGTCAAAGGATATTGGATTTGTTCTGCGCAACTTCTGGAGCAGGTTATTGGTACATTGCAGCTTCCTTGCCAGGCAAGTATACCTTGCCATTGTACTGTTATTCATATTCCACATGTTGCATGCATCTTTATTTTCTGTCTTTAGTTCACATATTTTAACTGTTATATAAATACGCGCGACGGTGTCGTCGCGGTATATTTTTATTTATGTATTTGTATTGACCTTGTTTATTAGACCACCCCATTATCATGTAGCATTATTAGGTTCATTGGCTGTGACACAGTTGTTACATGAGTTGTGAGTCTCATGTAGATCACGGACTTGCGTGCAGGGTTTGGCCTCCTGTACGTGTGGGCCGTGCGTTAGGAATAACTGCTGTTAGAAACTTTGCATGCTAGTAGACTTAGCAGTTATTAGAGGTCTAGGGACATAGCCTATTGTAGTACGGTGGTCCTATCCTTGTCTTTGTTTGGTTGCAGGATTGGGCTAGGGTACTAAGAATAGGTTATAAACCAAATTGTGTCATGGATGTGACATGCTTAGAGCATGGGGTGGGAAGAACAACAAGTACCGCATGTGAGCTCTTTTACACTTTTTCTATTGTGCGTCCAGATTCTCCGCTGGAGATACGGGTGGTGATGACCACTATATATTATATTATTATCAGGCGGGCCTCCGGCGTTCGAAAGGCGCCGTGCCTTTTTAGGCCCCTAGATCTCCAATAGAGAACCATGCCAAATTCGAGGTTTTCAGCCAGATAGCTCACTTGTGGGGAAAGTTGTTCTTAACTGCATTCACTTAGATGGTTAGGCGACCCCATTGGATATTTATTTCAGTACTTTATTGGCATGTGTTTAAGTATCTTGTTATGTCCCTCTGAGGACCTGGTCCGCTGCCAGGTGTACCTGTTCTTGAGTATTTGCAGGAGCGCAGATTTGGATGGTTATAGATGCCTCGTGGATGTCTTCTCTTCGAGCCGTGATCGATAGCTGGTATACTTATATTGGGCTTGATTGTGTTGTACTCATATTGTATTTACTTTTCCCATTTGAGTTGGTAGTGGATTTGTTTCCATCCAACTATCACCCTTAGATACTTCATATTGAGATCTAGTTTCATAGATACTGGTTATTTATTTCTATATGATTTTGGTGGATGAGATTTAGATTTTACCCTGTGACTTGTATTACATTTTATACCACTTGTGGATTTGATATTCATATTACAGCGTACGTATGGATTTGGTTTCCATATATTGGAGTTGCCATATCCATGCGGCTGGCATGCTTACGTGTCCTAGTCCTACGTATTTTTGGGACTGGGGCGTGACAAAGACTATGCAAAACGAATCATGCAATGCTGCTTGTCTTGTACTCATATTGCCTCAACGCATCAAATATGAACGCCGTTTGATGATGGACAACTTATGCACAGGGTCAATGTTTCCTGTAAATGGTTGCTGGGGCACTGACACCAATTTGATCTGGGCAAAACTTTATGATAGTTTAATGTACGAACAGGATGGCGTGTAGCGCCTCACGTGCTTTCGTTGCATACCATTCTCGTTCAAGACTATAACTCGTCCATTATGGCTTCTAGCCAGTGATCGCCACCTGTTGCAAGCTAACTTGTGTCCTCATGGCAGGGAAGGCATGGTAAGTTATATGCAGGTGGTTCAGACGGACAGGTAAAAGCCACCGAATGGTGGCAAGTTTATTTCAGTAGTTTTATTATATATATACTACTACACGTAAAATAAACTAAGGCACGATAGAAAGACTACAAATAATATGCATGCTTTATTAAAACAACGTGTTAATTGGTATCGTTGGGTTAGCTCACCTTCACCAGTACATTTTGATTTACTGACCCTCGTTAAAACAGGTTCTCCGCTCTAAGGAGAACTGAGCGAGGAGCCAAAGTCGTCTTCCCGATCCAGTCCAACTGTAGGCGCATCCCGATCGTGCAACATTTTGAAGTACTTGAAGAAAGGAGCTAGCAACTCAATACATAATGCAGCTTCGTGGGAATACCGTCATCCCATCCGGAGGTCTTTATCATTTTGAAGTTTAGTAAAGGGATATAATGTACAGGAATGCCATCTCATTTTGTGTCAACACTTTTGTAAGCCCGTGCGACAAATTAGCTGACTCATTCTAGAGTTTGTAATAGATATTCATTATCAATAAAAGAGAACTTTTCCATGTTTCAAATCTGTGTTTTAATTATCTGTGTACTCTGAATATATGCTCGTTATACAAAAATATTCTAGCCTTGTGTGGGCGCAATCACAGGCCCGTACGGCGGTCACGCTCGAGGGACGCCCTAATGATTCTACGAAATTGGGGCATGACATGTTGGTATCAGAGCACAGATTCAAGTTTCTTTGACCCTCGTATTGGAAAAGTTCCTTTAACAAATTTTTGTGCAAACTATTGAACTCGTTAGGCCAAACTGAGATACATTCATGCAATAAGTCCATAATACATCCTAATGTAATTTACCTTCTTTTGGAGGAATGGCACCAGCACAATCCTCAGCGTTAGCACTGAACGAAACGCAAGGCCAAGAAAGTAGTTCGGGTACTTCAAAAAGTTCGTAAAGCCAGCGAGCCATGTCTCATGTAGATCCCATCCAACAAATATTGCGGATATTGGAGACAAACCAACAAAGGGATGAGGCTCGCTATGAACGGGCCGAGAAGAGGGCGGAGGAGAGTTAGCTCAAGTTTCAAGATAATATAGAGGCATGATTCTCATTCCAGCAAAAGCAGGTAGATACCCTGCAACAGATCGTGCAGACTTGGCCTCCAACCAGTCCGCGGTAACAGCAGCAACACTTGTGGAACAGCCCGTGCTTGAAGTCGAGACGCTGCCAATTCCAAGGACGAGGGATGTGGCTGCCTTCGACTTTGGAAACTTCAAGAAAGTTTGTAACACTCAATTCAACGGGACTGAGGACCCAATCGTTGTTCTAGATTGGTTGGCCGAACTTGAAGATCACTTCGCTTTGCTAGAGGTCCCCAAAGAGAAGCGCGTTGCATGCGCGCAACTATAGCTCCGACTCAACGTGCACGATTGGTGGGACGTGCATCGACAATTTCTTCAAGTTGACCATGGAGAGGAGGCAATCTCGTGGGCAACTTTTATGCCACATTTGAAGAGGAGTTTATACCCCCTCCCGTGCGCCGTCAGAAGGAAAATGAGTTTGAACAACTACGGCATGGCAGCATGACAGTCAAACAGTATTTCGCTGAATTCAACCGACTCTCCAAATTCGCTAGCGCCTATTTACCTGATACAGCGAGTCAAGCTAGAAGGTTTGAAGGCGGTATGCATCCTGCTATCCATGCACACGTAGTCATTCATCAGTACGAGAGTATGCGGGGAGTCATGAATCACGCTCTATCTTTTGAACCGCAGTATCCTCACGTTCCTACCGGCGCTGTGCATACATCCAATCACAAACGCTAAAGCAACGATAGAGGAAACACAGCTATAAAGCATACTAACAACGGTGTTCCAGAGAGAGAGAACCCAGGGTCATCGTGTAAATTCTGTAAGAAACCAGGGCACACGGCTGAGAAATATTACAAGAAACTTGGACAATGTCTCATTTGTGGTGACTCAAACCACCGAATTCGTGATTGTCCAAGCTACTCAGTTCATCATCCTCAACATAATACTTCATAACGGTAGGTTCTATTCCTAAGTTTCGTGGACAAAACTCCAATTAGTTGGGTAGGATGCGGTACCCCGTTCCCCCAATCCGGGGAGCGCAACTAAGAAATACAAGACGGTATTGTTCGATCGGGATAGATTGAAACAAGAACTCGTCCTCGTTATGTATTTGCTTCTTCAGAATTGATTTCCATATTCAGTGGATTGTGCCCCCGGGATCGACTTAGTGGCAGAGTCAGGAGGGACCTCTCCGCTGTATTCTTGTTGCCTCAGTTTTTGCTGTCGCTTGTTGCTTTCGTACTTTGAGTTGGTTTTCGAATTTGCTTGGGTTTTCTTGAACGGTTTTGATAGATTTCATTATTTTTGTTCATTGAACTGCAATTCAATTCCGAGTTTGGAAAGAGAGAAAGAGGTATTGATCAAGCTGTTCGTGGATGCAGGTGAACGAGCAGTAGACGGTGTACAAGCGGAGTCTTAAAGCGCCTCTTTCCTTCTCCCTTCCAACCAACTAAGTGAGTGGCTACCATTCCGATTAGCTAGCCCTTCTTCCAAGTCTTCACACTTAAAAATCTTGCATTCTTGTTGTCCCGATCAGACAATACCAAGTAATAACTAAAAGATATCAAGATAAAAAGGGAATAGACTTGGATTATATTGCTTGTCAACTAAACTTGTGAACAGGTTATCTATTGCATGCTAGTTCATTGAAATATTCATCATATGCTTCAATTTTAGTTAGAATGCATACTTTTTCTATAAATTATGCTATGTATAGAACATGCCATGCTGCAAATTATTCAGAAAGACTATGCAAAATAAATTATGCAATGCTGCTTGTCTTGTACTTATATTGCCTCAACGCATCAAATGATAACGTAACGTGAACGCCGTTTGATCATGGACAACTTGTGTACAGGGTCAATGGTTCCTGCGGACGGTTGCTGGGGCACTGGCACCGATCCGATCTGGGCGGAACTTCACGATAGTCTCACGTTCGAATGGGATGGCGTGTAGCACCTCACGTGCTTTCGTTGCATACCATCCTCGTTCAAGACTATAACTCATCCATTATGGCTTCTAGCCAGTGATCGCCACGTGTATTTAAACCTTTTGCAAGCTAACTTATGTCTTCGTGGCAGGAAAGTTATGGTAAGTATTGTGCAGGTTGTTCAGACGGACATGTAAAAGCCACCGAAGGGTGGCAAGTTCATTTCAGTAGTTTTATTATATATATACTGCTGCTTGTAAATTGAACTAAGGCAAGATATAAAGACTACAAATAATATGCATGCTTCATTAAAACAACGTGTTGATTGGTATAGTTGGGTTAGCTCGCCTTCACCAGTACATTTTGATGTACTAACCCTCGTAGAAATAGGTTCCTCGTACTAAGGAGAACCGAACGAGGAGCCAAAGTCGTCTTTCCGATCCAGTCCAGCTGTAGGCGCATCCCGATCGCGCAATATTTTGAAGTACTTGAAGAAAGGAGCTAGCAACTCAATACACAATGCAACTCCGTGGGAAGACCATCATCCCATCCGGAGGTCTTTATCATTTTGAAGGTTAGTAAAGGGATATAATGTACAGGACTGCCGTCTCATTTTGTGTCAACACTTTTATAAGCCCGTGCGGCAAATTAGCTGACTCCTTCAAGAGTTTGTAATAGATGTTCATTATCAATAAAAGAGAACTTTTTTATGTTTTAAATCTGTGTTTCAATTATCTGCGTTCTCTGAATATGTGCTCGTTATGCAAAAATACTGTAGCCTTGTGCGGGCACAACCCCAGTCCCGCACGACGATCACGCTCGGAGGAAGCCCCAACGATTCCACGGAATTGGGGCGTGATACTTACTATCAAGAATAAATATCTATTACCATGGATTAATGACATGTTCAATCAGTTGAGTGGCGCCAAGGTGTTTTCCAAGATAGACTTGAGATCAGGCTACCACCAGGTGATAGTAAAGTCGGAGGACATTCCAAAGACTATTTTTTAGGACTCGGTATGGCCAGTACGAGTTCATGGTGATGCCGTTCGGATTGACTAATGCCCCAACGGTATTTATAAATTTGATGAACAAGGTATTCTACCAGTAGCTTGACAAGTTTTTGGTAGTGTTCATCGATGACAATCTCATATACTCGAAGATGCCAGAAGAGCACGAGGAGCATCTATGGATTGCGTTGGATGTACTGAGGAAGGAGTAGCTATATAAAAAGCTGTCCAAGTGTGAGTTCTTCCTGACAAGGTGGAGTTCTTAGGGCATGTTATGACTGGTGATAGGATTTCAGTGGACCCGAAGAAGATCACAACAGTGGAGTCGTGAAAGATCCCGAGTTCAGTAGCAGAGATCATGAGTTTCTTGGGTCTAGTAGGCTACTACAGGAAGTTTGTGCAATATTTTTTGAGGATTGCTGAGCCGATGACCAGACTCACTAGGAAGGACACAGAGTTTATTTGGACAAAGTAGTGCCATACTGTTTTTGAGGAATTAAAGATGAGGTTGATGTCTGTTCCTATTTTGATGTTGCCATTTAGGTCTGGAGGTTTCACTATCTATAATAATACATCGAGGAAAGGTTTGGGTTGTGTTCTTCAACAAAATAGGAAGGTGATTGCCTATGCATCCAGGAAATTATATCCTCATGAGAAGAACTACCCTACCCATGATTTGGAGCTGGAAACAGTCATCTTTGCCTTGAAGTTATGGAAATATTATCTGTACGGAGACCATGTAGAGATTTTCACAGACCAGAAAACTTAAAGTACGTATTTACTCAGAAGGAGCTGAATATGACGTAACATCGGTGGCTGGAACTGATGAAGAATTTTGATATGTTCTTATAGTATCATCCATGGAAGGCCAATGTAGTTGTCGATGCCTTGAGCAGGTATCCGGTAGCTATATTTTTGACGCAAGATCAATATTTGTTGGAGGATCTGGAGAGCTTGGGCATTGAGGTGATAGTTCCTAGGATTGCGATACAGATATAGGATTTGTAGATACATTCAGAGTTGATGACAGGATCAAGGCAGCCCAGTATGAGAATGTGTCTTCGAGAAGCATCAGAGCTCAGGTGAGAGTAGGATTGGAGGATAATTTTATCATTACTGATAATGGTTCTTTGTGGCACGGTACTAGATTATGTGTGCCTAGTGGGGAGCTACGGGAGGAGGTATTGCAGAAAGTGCATCGCTCTCAGTATTCCATGCATCCATGTGCCAACAAGATATATCAGGATATTTGAGAGAGTGTGTGATGGTATGGCATTAAGAGGGAGGTGGCACAGTTTGTATCTAGATGCTTAGTGTGCCAGCAGGTGAAAGCCGAGAGGAAGAGGGCAGACGGTTTACTTCAACCATTACCCATTCTAGAGTAGAAGTGGGAGCACATTACTATGGATTTTGTGTTTGGACTTCCATGATCACCAGAAAAAAAGACGTAATTTGGGTCATCGTTGACAGGTTGACCAAGTCGGCCCATTTTTTTGCCTTTCAAGATGAGTTTGTCTACAGAGAAGCTGGCAGAGATGTATGTAAGAAAGATCATCAGGATACATGGGGTTTCCGTCAGCATAGTCTCGGATCGGGATAGTCGTTTTACTTCTTATTTCTGGAGGAGTTTACAAGCGAGCTTGGGCACCCAACTCAAGTTCAGTATCGCATATGACACCCAGACGGATGTGCACTCAGAGAGGACCATTCAAACTCTCGAGGATTTGCTGCGCACCTGTGTGCTAGATTTCAGGGGATCTTGGGAGGACCATCTTTATTTGGTAGAGTTTGCTTACACCAACAGCTACCAGGCTAGTATAGAGATGTCACCATTTAAGGCTTTATACGCTCGGAGATGTCGCACTCCTTTTTCTTGGAACAATTTTGGAGGGAGAGCTTTGCTAGGGTAAGAGATGGTGGTGGAAGCAGTGGAGAAGGTCAAGATGATTAGAGATAGACTTTGGGTGGCGCAGGACAGACATCGAGATTAGACCGATAGCCACCGGAGATCCTTGGAGTATGAGGTATAGTTTTAGAATTTTTTTGCTTGATATTGGTTATTTGTTATAGATTAAGTTCTTAAGTTTGTGTTTTATTCTAGGTTGGAGGTCTGGAGTTTCTGAGGATTTCTACAACATGAGACACGGTTCGCTTTAGTGGAGGCTGGAAAGCTTAGTCTGCGATTCATCAGACCCTTCAGTATTCTCGAGAGGGTCGGCGAAGTTGCCTACAGACTAGACTTGCCACCTGCATTGGAGGAAGTGCACAACATATTTTATATGTCGTAGTTTAGACAGTATGTAGCAGATCCTAGTAACGTATTGGATCACTCAGAGATAGAGTTGGGCCCTACTCTCAGCTATCCAGAGCAGCCGATTGAGATTCTTGATCGGAGAAAGAAGGTGCTGAGGAACCAGACCATTCCCTTGGTATGGGTCGCATGGAGGCATCACTCTCCGGGTTAGTCTACTTCGGAGAGGGAGGATGAAATACGAGAGCGGTACCCGTATCTGTTTGTGCCTTGAGGTATATTCCTTCTTGTTCTGTTTTGTTTTCTAGGGATAGTTTCGTCTTTGAATTTCGAGGACAAAATTATTTTAAGGGGAGTAGACTTGTCACTACCATATTTCCTAGGAAAGAATATTTTGGTCATTTCATAATTAATGATTATGGTGCATGTTAAGTATTTATTTATTATATAATTTATTTATTTTTAGATGTTATATTATATTTTTGGACTTGTGTTAGTGGACCTAACTTGATTAGGAATGACTCTTGGGTCAATATTTAATTAGTTTAGACTTAAGCCCAATTATTTTAGCCCATTTTATTAGGTTGGTGATTTAATTAGTCAAACCATTAGGAATATAATCTTTCTTCTTTAATTATTTATTTTATGATAAGCCCCAAAGGGCATTTATGACTTTCCACATTGCTTGGGCACCAAGCCTAGAGTCTCTAATGGTAAAGTAGGGATGAATTAGGAAGGAATTAGAGTAGAAATTTGGTGGAGAGAAGGAAAATTTGGGGAAGATCAATTGTATAGAGTCTCTAAAAATAAAGAGGAGACAAGGATCTACAATTTGGAGGAATTTGCACAAGTTGAGACTTCTTTGCATCCAATTAGAGACTTACATTGAGAATCCATCTACCAATAGATACAATTCAGATTTTCCTTGCTAATTAGACTATAAATCTGTAGTTCAATCATTTGGAACTCTCCTATGTACTAGGGCTACCTATAGAAGAAGATTTGACTACTAGGGACCCCTATTATGAATGTTATAATGTATTTTGTGTCAAATTTGGAGAAAATTCGAGATTGGTGCACCATGTATTTATCAATAGGTCAATTAGACCAAATTGACATGTGTTTGATTGTGTGAGACTAGTGTCATATCCAGAATTGGATATGTCTAGGCCGTATCATAGCGATTTGGTGATACAGGTTGATTTGGGGGTTTTTTTCTTTGATACGGAGGTTTGAACATGCCATATTTTGACACGGATACGTAGTTGAGTAGCTAGTCCGTTATATTATTCATAATTATGATTCTAGACTTGCTCATATCATTTGTGATGCAATTTGTGTTGTGTTGGGGGCGTATCACAAGCATATCATAGATCTAGTATGATACGGGGGTGGTACACTCCATGTGTTTGATATTTTGCTTGGTGGATATTTTCAATACCCCAACTAGTATTGATTTCTCTTGTTTAGCTAGTGTATCTATGATATATATGTATATAAGTATATATTCTTTAGTTGTGTTCACGTGTATATATATATATATATATATATATATATATATATATATATATATATATATATATATATATATATATGGTAGTGTATCCTTTAAGCTTTGGGTATATAGTATCAGTTATTGGAGGTTAAGGGTAACTGTCATAGTGTGTTATTGTAGAGTGGGGACGGTCATTACCTATAGGTCATTGGGGACTGTCATGCACATATATGAGCATTATGGTGTTTGCTTGTTGCATTGCAACTTGGAGGCGGGGAGTTAGTAGTCGGGTTGTTGTTGTAGAGAGTGGACTGTCCCTAGGGATAGTTGGGTCTGTTAGAAACAGACAACAGCTAATGGAGGGAAGCAGCAGCTCTGAGCAAGGGGCAATGGATTGTGAGCACAACAATCGGGTTATATGAAGGGGGGGGGGGGGTCTATTGATATCAGTTGTTAATGTTAGTTTAGTTAGGTGTTAAGTTAGTATATTAGTTAAATTGGTATATTAGTTAAGTTAATAGGTATTCGTTGTTGAGTATAATTGTAAGTTATGTTAGATTGGTTAATATACTAGATAAAAATTACTATATAGTATTGCTATCAATTAGTACTGATAACAGTTAGTATTAGTTAGTATTTTGTTAATTAGTAAGTTTTGATATTATTAACAGTTAATACAAGTTAGTGAGTAAGTTAGTTAGTATATGGGTTAAAGTATTAGTATGAGGTGATACTAGTTCTGGAATTACCTTGAGATACACCAAGGCAATGTCAAAGTATTGGCTTATCTTTAAGTATTGGTAGTGAATACCAAGAGGGTAGCTAGGTATTGATACCAAGGTGGCTCAAAGCTAAGGTAATCAATATAGAGTTAGTATTAACTAATGTATAACTAGTATTAATATGTATATTGCTATTTATTAATACTTTAGTATCCTAATATAGCTAGTATGACCTATATAAGTAAGGTATGGACCCAACATCATAGAGATAGACCTATACAACCTAGAAATAGTTAATTTGACCAAGTTTGACTAGTTTGACCTAGAGTTAACCTAGTTTGACTGTTTTAACTTAAAAATAATTTTAAGACCTAGATTTGGACTAGTTTAACTTGTATTCATTTCAAAACCTTGTTTTGATATAATATTCCATATTTAGGTATCCGAGGTACCGTTCTAGACATCTTTGATACTGTTCACCGAATTCCAGGCGAGTATATTTTCTGACAGTTTTTCGTTTATGATATCTTCTATGTTTCTTGTATTTAGTGTAGATATCCTTAATTTTTCTGACATTTGGTTTCACGGATTGGTATTATTGGATCCCATCATGAGATATTATTCCGGGTAGTTCCTGGCGTATTTCTTGTGCGAGCTCCATTGTTCTTGTACATGTATGGACAATGATTCATGAGAAGATTAGCTTCCTTCTCATGAAATCTCGTGTCATAGCGTGTCCTGAATTGGATCTACTGTACTAGTCGGGGGCAGAGAGTATTTAGTGTAGATATGTGATCATACCCCCTTAGTTTTTATTTTTCTTGTATAGTGCTACTCATACGCCGCACGTATGATTAACTAGGTCCATCGTTCTTGAGCAGTACCCAAGCAGATCATTTGTTGTCACTAGTACTCACTCACTTCGATGGATGTATATCTTGATTCCATATATGATGATCGTATCTCTTGTAAGTATTTCTCGCATTTTCTTATTCCTGTATATTTCTACTATGCTCTATTCATCTTGTATATGCTCTCTATTTACTGTTACATAGTCTTTATCATTTATTGGAACTGCTGCTAGATGTGTACTTTGCTCCTTTCTTGAATGGATATATTTTTATCAGATGACAATGAGAGTGGTATCCCACTCACTACGGGCCTCGGGACATAGTTGGATTAGAGCTAGATACTGTGGCTCAAGAGGGACTTATGCCGGTTGAGACAGACAACACTTTACCAGTAGCTTAGTAGATAGGCTTATATTGTACATGATTTGTCTCCAGCTTTTGGCAGTTAGTACTCTTTTATATTGGGTGACTCATTGGGTATTATTTCTGTCATGTGAGTTGTATCTTGACTCTTTAGTTCTTTATATCATATTCGTACATTGTTCCATCTTATAGTTCTATGATTTTGTATTCATATTTTATTGGTGGCATTATTTACCAAATAATATTCTACTACTGTTGCTGCAGTGTAGGCTGGATGTTGAACACATACTCATACTCCTACATCGGATTCGAGTCATAACAGTAGACTAAAAGAAAAAATTGACGTGATGGCTTCTCCAGGAGGAGGACTAACTATGGGAACCACAACTGCAGGTGTAGTATTTGGCAAGGCTGCCTCTTCTTGGGGTATGAGCCTAGGAGAGGATGATTTTCAGCTTTCATCCACATTAGGTGCTGAATTGGGCGAGGGTTCTGCCATCTTCTTAATATCTTTCTCCATGTCCTTTGGCAGGGAGTGCGAGGGGCCCCATCTCCTGCCACACCTACAGGGAGTAATTCTTGAGACGTGTGATTGTCATTGTTAAGCTGAATAATGACTGATAAGGGGGCCCCAAGAGCTGGGTTGACTTCCTCTATTTCTATAAATTCTTGAACAACCAAATTAACCGCCACTCCATCCTTTAGGAGGATCATTAATTCCTTTCCTTTGTATAATAGTTTAATACTTCTTTGCCCATTATTCCCGGAGGGGCCTTCTCTGACTGCCGCCATTTTGCCTTTATTATTTGCCATACTTCCTTCTCTTTTTGCAGGGCTTTACAAACCTCTTTAACATGACCTGGGGTTTGCAATGAGAGCAGAGCTGAGAAATTGATTCCTATTCATCTTTTTGAGTGATGATTCGCCCTTACGGGAGATTAGTGCGGACCACAAATGGTAGTATTTTTCTAGCATCCACATTAACGAAGACTCTGGTGGTGCTTAGTCGTAACACCTCATCTGTAGCTTTATCCATCCACGAAGGTGTGCCAACACCCATGTCAATCGAATATATCACATTCTTCTAAAAAAGTTGATGAGGGAGGCAAGGGAAGGAAAGCTAAATGGGGGCTAGGGCTGATTCTTGCATAGAGAGCAGCCTTTAGTCCATCTGAAGACTCGCATAGGAGCTCGAGCAATGTACCACAGATCATGAGGCAAAGGAAATTCACTTACAACTAAGGCCGGATGAGTATATGTTTCACGTCTTGTACTCCAACTTTTACCTCGCCTGTAAACTTGATCTACATATAGGCCTTACGGATCATGTCAATAGACGGTCGGGAATGTGAAAATTTGCCTATCAGGCAAATTTACATGGATCAATTAAGATCTATTCATCCTCCTCCGAAAAGGAGATGACAGGTATCCCTTGAACGAATATTGGTGCACGGATGGAAATAGTGGACTTGGATCGGGGGTATCTAACCTGGCACCGACTACCGCCTCAGCAAAAAGATCTAGACGCCATGCTAAAACCCTAAATCGACCGAAAGGAGAAGAAATAAGCAAAGGGTGTACTTGTGTCTGACTGGATCAGAAGCACCAAGGAAGGGGACGCCGGCCAGGCCAAAGGCCAAGCCGGAGCCGAAGAGGAGAAGTCAATTAGGGTTCATGAGGGGGGGCGCTAGGGAGAAGCTGCCGCCATCATGAATATATATATATATATATATATATATATATATATATATATATATATATATATATGGGAAAACGAGATATGAGCCATAGTGTTCATATTCCTACATGAGCTATGCATATGTGGACCAATAAGAATAGACTTTCAAATCCTATGTGCACCCATGTGCACTAGTACATTATATTCCTATTGGTACATATGTGCATGGCTCATATAGGAATATGAGTACTATGGCCTATATCCCGTTGATCATATATATATATATATATATATATATATATATATATATACTTTAGAACCACCCTAGTGGTTTCATATAATGATATATGAAATCACCCTATGTTAAATATGTTGAATTGAGATTGAGTGGTTGAGATTAAAAAATGGTGAGGTCTACCACTTTTTAATCTCAATCACTCAATCTAATTCGAATCCATGATACTTCACCACTTTTTAATTTCAACCATTCAATCCCAATCGAACCCATGATACACTGGCTGTTTCCATAATATGAATATATTATTAATAAATTACTAGCATAAATGTACACTTATATATATATATATATATATATATATATATATATATATATACTAAAAATGTGTAAATATAAACGTACAAAAAGAATTTCTATGCTTAATATAATTTTAGATTACTAGAAAATATATATAAATAAGGGGGTTTATTTTTTACCCAAATAATAAAAATTTTGTTCGAAATTAAATAATATAAAAAATATAAAATTTAATACGAAAGAAAAGTCAAGTATGTCAAGCTGTACGATGGGGAAAACAATTGTGTATATCATCCTTGTGCTAGGAGGTAGACTCTCCTGACAAGTGGTGCTTCTACAACACACAAACCAAAGAAATTATTTGATTCCAGAAGATCTTCACTCTCTGATCTAGAATCTCCATAGATTGCTTCTGATATGATAGGCTTGGTCCAACTGTAATCTTGGAGTTATCCAACAAATGGCTGCTATTGGCCATATTTCTCCTCAGCTGAGATACACGGAATACATTATGAACTCCCTCTAGTGAAGGTGGCAATGCCAATCTGTAGCAACCTCTACAACATTCTCCAGTATATATAAAATAGTCCAATATACATTGGAATCAACTTGCCTCGTCCTCTAAAGCGAATTGTGCCTCTAATTGGCGATATCCTTAAAAAAAATATGATCGCCTTCCCTAAACTCCGAATGTCGACGATGAAGATCTGCCTACTACTTTTTTTTGTCTTATGCTTCTTGAAGATACCCCTGAATTATCTTCACCTTCTCAATTGTGCTAACTACCACCTCCGGTTCCAATATATGATACTCTCCTACATTACTCCTACAAACTAGATACCTATAATTTTGACCATATAACACTTCAAATGGAGCCATATGGATACTCACTCGATAACTATTATTGTAAAAAAACTCTACCAAGTGTAGGTGATCTTTCCAAGAACTCCAAAATCTAGCATATAGGCTCTCAACATATCTTCAGTGTTTGAATAGTATATTTTGAATGTCCATTGGTTTCAGGATGATAAGTCATACTGAACTTAAGATGAGTCCCTAAGCCCTTCTGCATCCTTCTCAAAAAGTGGGATATAAATCTTGAATCTCGGTCTGACATGATGATAACTGGTATACTGTGCAACCTCATAATTTGTCTTAGGTTTATATCTACCAGAACCTTTATATACTGACCAACTTTAAATAGAAAAAAAAGTGCTAACTTGATAAGTTGGTCCACTATCACCCATACTGCATCACATCCACTCGGACTCCTCAAAAATCCTGCCAAAAGTCTATTATTATATGTACCCATTTCCATTCAAGAATTGAAAGCAACTGTAATAAACTGCTAACTTTTGATGTTCAGCCTTGGCTTACTATAACACCAAGCACTTAACCATAAATTAATCTATCTCCCTCTTCATATCGTACTACCAAAATTATTGTCTCGGGTCTCGGTACATTTTTTTTCCTCCAGGATCAATAGAATATACTAAACTATGAACATCTCGTATCAGCTTTGCCGAAGCTCTCATTTCAGAACATATAGACGATCTCCACATTTCAATATTTCAGCGTCATTAATCCTCAATTCTATTTGCTCTCCAACTTATTTTCTCTCTCTAAGTCTCCAAATTGGGCATCGGTAGGCAAAGTTACCGTAATCCTCTTAACGAATGATGAGTGCAAATGAAGGATGGCTAACTGTCCATATTCTCCAGATAATATGGCGTTTATGTGAAGCTCCTACAAATCCTTAAATAGTTTCCTTTGTGTCATCAAGAAATATGCTATGGGATTATGGCTTAATGCATCAACTACTATGTTATCCTTGCTTGGATGATAATGCATCCCAAGCTCAAAAAAATTTATCAGCTCTAACCATCCCCTTTACCTCGTATTGTGCTCCTTCTACATGAAAATATACTTTATGATTTTGTGATCTATATATATCTTTACCATTTCTCCATATAAGTAATATCTCCAAAGTTTCAAGACAAATATAACTGCTGCAAGCTCCAAGTCATGCGTCGGATAATTCTTCTTATGCACCCTTAACTATCTAGAAGCATATGCAATCACTTTGCCATGCTACATCAAAACACAACCCAATCCTTTCCTAGAAATATCACTATATATTATAAATCTTTATGATCTGAAAAGAATTATCAAAACTAGATTATTAGACAATCACTTCTTCAACTCCTCAAAAATAGCTTGGCACTCTTCTGTCCATATGCATTTGCGATCCTTACACGTCAACCGTGTCATAATCTCTGCTATAATGAACCTCTAGTAATATTCGACGAGTCCAAGTAAACTTCTTACCTCTGTTACTGAAGTAGAGTGGGCCATGTATCAACTGTTACAATCTTCTCCAGATCCACCAAAATACCATCTCCACTCATGATAGGTCCAAGAAATAAGACTTTTTCTATGTAGAACTCGTACTTGCTGAGTTTAGCATATAGATGTTTCTTCTCAAAGTCTCAAATATAATTCTCAAGTACTCTTCATGCTCCTCATGGCTCTTTGAGTATACTATAATATCATCAATAAAGACAACCCAAATTGGTCAATACCATAACCAAGAATTCTTAATGCTAATACCTCATTTTGAATGCTATTTAGGAATATACTTATTTGGAACCTTTACTTGATGATAGCCTGACCATAGATCAATCTTCAAAAATATCTTTTCTCCATTCAACTGGTCAAATAAGTTGCCAATATGCGGCAACATATACTTGTTCTTTACTCTTACTGCATTCAAGGCTTTATAGTCGAAGCACATACACACAGACCCATATTTCTTTGGCATAAATAGAACTGGTGCTCCCCAGGGTGATGCACTTGGACGAATATATCCTTTACTTTCTAATTCTTCTAATCGTACCTTCAACTCATCCATCTCTTTCTTGGCCAGTCTATAAATATTAGAAACTATAGGTACTTCTCCATGAATCAACTTAGTTGAAACCTCCACTTCTCTATCCGGTAGAAATCCTAAAAAATTATCTGGAAAGGTGTCTTAAAACTCTGTTATGATATGAGGATATGTGATGCCTTCCATTGCTATTTGAACACCATCTAAAGGTTGATCATTCTTCTTCCTGCATCCTCTAATGAATTTAAACTCCAATCGACCAGGTAGTAATATAACACTACCCTGACGACAATCAAGAGTGGCATGACATTAGTTGGTTTTTTTTTCATTATTTCTTTTGTTTTTGCTACTGGTTTTTATGATTAGTGATGAGTTATTATAATGTGTAGCATGATCCATGATTTAGATTTAAGGATTTACTAAGATTTAGGATCGAGATTGATTTTTAATGATAAAATATATAACTTGAGTAGAATTTGATTAATCTAGTTTAAACTCTCTTTTAGCCTATTGACCATAATATATGATTTCTAAATACTGAGTTTAATATTGGTGTAGAACTTGTATAATTTTTTAGTCGAATCCCTAAATCCAGAACTTGTTTTGCACTATTTCAGTTTCCACTATATATCGACGATTACTAGCAATATACCAGTAATATATTGATAGTATACTAATAATATATTATCTGTTCTTGATAATTCAAAATTGAGTTATGAACTGCCCTTGTTTCTTGGTGGATGCATTTTGCTCCCCATATATTTGCCCAAATCCTTACCACCTGTAATCTAGACCTATCCTAGGTGCTCCCCTAGTTTTATCTCATTTAAAGCCATCGACTATCCCGTATTCCAATTTTTGATTTCGGATAAAATACAAGATTTCGTAAGATTCTTAGAATTTGATTTTTGGACTTATGATGTCGATATTTGGACTCATGAATAGTCAAGTAAACCCAAGTAAACCTAAAGTTTATGTTGATTGTAGGTATTGGTGGTAACTTAAGATCTTGATATATGTTATATATAGTGGATCGAGGTTCAATTTTCCATTATTTGACTTGATATTCATGTATATTTTCATGATTCCTGATTCGACTATACTTGATCTGAACTATCCTGTACCATGTTATCTTGTAGGATGATAGCCTTGATATTTGTACTATGTAACATCATATATTTCCTGTTATACATATTTATATTTACTTTTATTTGCTGGTACAAATACTCTTGTAGTAGATTTTGGTTGAATTATTGTAGCATTTGATACCAAAAAAATTCAAATCGATAAATTAAAATATTGGGAGTGTAACAATAGTAGTAAGAGTTATGAGATGTTAGAATATATTAGAAGTGCATTGGATGTTGTTTATAGTTTTTAATTTTTTCTAGAAATTATTATGAATATTTAAAGAAAAAAACTATTCATTAATATTTAATTATAGACTTTAGGAATTTTAGAAAATATTTGATAGAATTTGAATCCCAAAAATTTATAGTAGGCCTAGAACATTAGTTTAGAATTTTTCTTCTATTTTTTTATAATTTTCATAATTTATTTAACAAGTATTTTTATTTAATTAAGCTAAAACTAGTTACTAAATAGGTTTCATAATTAAAGAAAATAAAAAAAAACGAAAATAAAGCAAAGATCCAAAAAAATCCATCCAAATCCGCACCCACAAAATTCGCACCCACATAGGGGGTGCACATGTCCTTACCAGCAGTTCAAATCCAAGTTTAACCCGAATTCTCCTTATGTCTATATAGGCATTATGATTTCTTTTTAGGGTTAGTTATTTTTTTTTTTGGTGGAGGATTCCATCAACAACTATAGAATAAAATTCGACTTTGGAGGTAATTTTTAAAGACCAAATAATTGAATTTCTTACTAAACACTTAGTGGTATATTCTAATCCTTATTAGATTTTAAAACGTATTCCTTATCCTGAAATGAACTATGTTTGACCCCTAAATAAATTCGTGAAAAATATGTGTTTCGACAATGTATGTCCCTAGTAAGTTTAGAATAACTCCTAGATCATTCATTGTTTTATAATGATTTTTTTTATGGTAAACCTACCATTTAGGACTACTAGAATATGAAAGTAGAATATCAAAGTAATTTTTTTAGAAATACTTATGATTCTCACAATTTAGCCTTCCATGTTTGATCTATTAAGAATTTTCTCGATTTTGAAACATCATAACTCCTAATTGGATAAATATTTTTGCATAAATTTTTATTATGCCTATAATGAATATTTTATTAGTTTGTGTATAAAATTTTAGAGCAACTAGATTAGTGGTCTGGGAGAAATCATTATTTCCTCTTCTGGTGTCCTATTTGAATGAATTAATTGATAGGTAATTATAATGACCTATATTTTGTGAGAATTAGGTACTGCAAAAAATGGGTATATCATGAGGATATGGGAGATCATAAATATATATTTTTATAATTTTAATAGTTAGTTTGACATCCTTATGAATTTTTGAAAACCAAAAACTAGTTATAAAAAAGCTAGAAATAGGTCCTATATATATATATATATATATATATATATATATATATATATATATATATATATATATATATATATATATATATATATATATATCAGCCAAATGAAGGGAGGAGGGGCTGCTCACGGTGTAGTAGGGGTTCACTCCCTTGTAAGTTGTCATAACCACCATCCCATCACCCTTACTCTCATAATATCACGGCCATAACTTCCCACCTCCTTTACTTAGAGTTACATCTCCCTATTCCTTTTATTTTACCTTCATTTATCTCATTTTACACTCTGTAATGCTCCATTCCCCCTTTTCGGAGAGCACGGCTAAGAAATACATTCAGTATCATTCGATCGGGATAGATTGAATCAAGATCCTTTCCTCATTATGGATTGACATCTTCGAAATTGACTCCCATATTCAGTGAACCATTTCCCAAGGACAGACTTAGCGGCATAGTCAAGAGGGACCTCTCTGCTACAAGTTTTGATGCATAATTTTTGCTGTCACATTATTGCTTTCGAGTTAGCTTTCGAGCTTGCATTTTCTTGAACGGTTTCGATGATTGCATTATTTTTGTTCATTGAGCTTCAATTTCAATTTGATCTTGGAGAATGAGAAAAAAAAGTATTGATCGTCTGTTTGTGGAAATGTAGGTGATCATGTAGGCATCGTACGAGTGGAGTCTTGAAGAACCTCTTTCATTCCCTACCTCTACCAATTTGTGAGTAGCTAAACTTTCGATTAGTTGATCCTTCTTCCAAGTCTTCACACCTATTAATCTTGCTCTCTTGATTGTTCCGATCAAACGATACTATAATAACTAAAAGATATCAAGATAAAATGGAATAGACTTGGAATACTTTATGCTTGTTAACAAACTTGTGAACGGTTATACTGTTGCATGCTAGTTCGCTTAGAATATGTGTTCTCATCGTATTTTAATTATAGTTAGAACATATTCTTATATTATTATGCTATGTATAGAACATACTTTACTATGTAATAAACTGAACAAGAAGACTATGCAATCAGATCATGCCATGTTACTTGTCTCGTGCATGTATTGTCTTGAATTGATTCGTTTGATAACTTAGTTTTTAGATGCCATTTGTTCACAGACATCTTATGCACAAGATTTTATGGTTCTTGCATACGGTCGTCGGGGCACTTGGAACGATCTGATCCGGACAGATTATCATGATAGTCGCACTATCCGGGCAGGATAGATTATAACGCCCATGTTCCTTACATTGTACCCCATTTTCGCTCAAGAGACTATAACTTGTCCACTATGGTTTCATGCCAGTGACCCCCACGTATATTTAAACTATGTAGGTTAACTATGTCTTCTTGTAGGAAAGGTCATAGTATATTTTTGTATAGGTGATTCAGACTGGGCAAGTAAAAGTCACCAAATAGTGGCATGTTTATATCAGTCATTCCATATATATATTGCATGCTTGTAACTTAAACTAAGGCAAAATAGAAATACCACATAATAACTTACATTCTTCACATGAATAACATATCAATTTGGTAAGTTGGGTTAGCTCGTCCTCACCAATGCATTTTGATGTATTGACTCTCGTTACAACAGGTTCTCCGTGCAAAGGGGATCCTGCAAGGAGCTTAGACGACTACCACACCAGTCCATCAATCGATGCATCCTGTTCGTGCCCTTTTGAAGTGTGTTCTAGTTTCAGAGCTCGTGCATACACCTTATGAAGCTCCGTAGTAAGGTAATAACTTCGTCCGAAGGTGTCTATGATCTTTTGAAGTTTTAGTAAAATGATGTAATATATCAGACGACTATTTCATTTTGCGTTCGCTTTTGTATGCCCATTTGGCAACCTTTTGTACTTGTTTAAAAGTTTGTAAATGATGTTCATTATTAATAAAGAGAATATTTCCTTATTTTAATATTGGGTTCAATTATCTGCGTACTCTGAATATGTGGTCGTTGTATCAAATACTATGGCCTTGCGCGTGGCATAACTTAGGCATGCATGACATCATGTCTGGGGGACGACTATCAATTCTATGAAATTGGGGCATGACATACTAGTATCAGAGCATGGCTTCAGTTCCTTTGACCCTCGTGTTATAAAAGTTTCGTTAAATAATTTTGTTTCTTTATATGAACTCTTGAACTCATTCGGTCAAAATAAGATGCGTTCCATATAGTGAGTTTATAATATATGCTGTGACTGATGCTAGTTACTCTCTTTTGAAGGAATGGCATAAGCATAGGCATCAGAAAAAGCACAAGTAGAGGTACAAGCGCAGGAAAGTAGTTCTGTCACCTCAAAAACTTTCAGAAGCCAGAGAACTATACCCTTTGTCAAACCAATTGAAAGGATGATGCGTATGCTTGAGATGAACCAACAGAGGGATGAGGCTCATCATGAGAAAGCCAAAAAATAGAAGAAAGAATGTCAGAGCAAGTTCGAAAGCAATCTTAAAGCATAATTTATGGTTAAACAAAAGCAGGTAGATACCTTACAGCAGATCGTTCAGACCTTAGCCTCAAACCATTCCACTACGACAGCAACAGTACAGATGGAGCCATTAACAATTGAAGTCGAGATGCCTCAAACCCCAAAGAAGAAGGATGTGACTACCTTTGACTTTGCCGACTTCAAGAAGGTCTATAATACATCTTTCCGTAGGACAGAGGATCCAGTCGTGGCTCTAGATTGGCTAGCTGAGCTTAAAGATCACTTTAAACTACTTGAGGTACCTGCAGAGAAGCGAGTAATGTGTGCCCAACTTCAACTCTGTTTGAACGTGCATGATTGGTGGAACTTGCATCAAAGATCTCTTCCGATATATATTGAAGATGCAACGATCATATGGGCTACCTTGCGTAGCATTTTTGAAGAGGATTTTATAACCCCTCATTTATTGACAAAAGGAGAACGAGTTCGTACAACTTCAACAAGGCAACATGACAGTGAATCTATACTCCACCAAGTTCATTCGGCTCACCAAGTTTATAAGTTCTCACCTATCAGATGCGGCGAGTCATGCAAGATGATTCAAAGGCGGCCAGCGACCTTCCATCCATGCGCACATAGTCGTTTCCCAATACTAGTCAATATGGGAAGTTCTCAACCATGCCCTTTCCCTTAAACTATAATATCCTTCATTTTCTGTCGGCATTATGCATGCTTCTAATCATAAGAACCCTAACAACATAGGAGGAAACAATGCTCTGAAGTGTGCAAACCAAGATGGTTATCAGGATCCTAACCCGAGAGGGAATCCAGGGCTACACTATAACTTCTACAAGAGGAAAGGGCATACTTCCAACGATTATCGCCAGAAAAATATGTTATACTTCATTTATTGTGAGCCAAACTATGTATCTAGTAACTATCAACACTCTGGAATGATACGCCCTCAGCATTGTTACACTATAACTTCTAATCGAACGATACGCCCTCAGCATCAGAATCCTGTACCGGTGCCTCATGTAAATCGAGCTGCACCATAACATGATCGTCGTCCTGCTCAAGGTCGAGTATACACTATGACTCAGGAAGAAGCCCTTGCTTCGGACACCATTTTGTCAGGTATATTAATTTTTAATAACATACCTTCTCACCCGCTATTTGATATCTGCAAATTTTGTCGTGGAATATCACAAGTTAGTAATGACATCGTTGTATCTAGACCTTAGTGTTAGTATCCCGTGTGGCATAAAAATATTTGTTCGTTCAATATGTCAAGACGGTCATGTCTGTATTGGAGGAAGAAAACTATCACTCGATGTGTTAGTCCTAGACATCTGGGATTATGATATCATCTTGGGGATGGATTGGCTTGGCACTTGCTCGGCCACCATTGACTGTATAGCGAAAAGGGTCATCTTTCGTCTACCTAGAGAGGCCAAATTTTGCTACTCAAGCGTCAAAGATCTGCATGGTGATTTCTGCGATGTCAGCCCGACAGATGTTACACTATGACTGCGAAGGATACTTAGCGTCCGTTCGAGACACTCGACAGAATTATACAAACGTAGAGTCTAGTTCCGTTGTGTCAAAATTCTCTGATGAGTTTTTGGATGAAGTACCTGGCTTGCCACCCGACCGAGAGATTGAATTCACTATCGACATATTCCCAAATACATGAACGATTTCCAAGAATCCATACCGAATGGCCCCTGCTGAACTAAAAGGGTTAAAGAACCAACTACAATAACTGCTCGATCGTGGGTACATCCGTCCGAGCTTGTCTCCATGGGGCACGTTTATGCTTTTATGAATAATAAGGATGGGATGATACGACTCTACATAGACTTTCGGGAGCTGAATAAGGTCACCATCTGGAACAAGTACCCTCTGCTTAGGATCAACGACCTCTTTGATCAAATGCAAGGGATGTCATTACTTTTAAAGATAGACCTTCGCTTTGGCTAGCATCAGTTGAAGATCAAGTCAGACGATGTACCAAAGTCAGCATTTCGCATCCATTATGACCACTACGAGTTTTTAGTCATGCCGTTCGGGCTGATGAACGCTCCTGCTACATTCATGGATCTTATGAATCAAGTTTTTTGACTGTTTATCGACCAGTTCATGGTGGTATTCATTGACGATATCTTGGTTTTCTCGAAGAATGAGGAAGAACATGTCGAGCACCTGCAAATCGTGCTACAAACTTTTTGAGACAATAACCTGTACGCAAAGCTGAGTAAGTATGAATTCTGGTTGAACATCATATCTTTCCTCGGGCACATCATTTCTGCAAAAGGTAGCTCAGTGGATCCGAAGAAAGTCGAAGCCATTGTTTAGTGGAAACAACCAGAGTCGGCTAGCTATAGAAGATTGGTCAAGGATTTTTCTTAGTCTAGCGGGCTACTATAGAAGATTGTCAATGATTTTTCAAAAAATTCTTTGCCTCTAACTCGTCTCACTTGGAAACTCGGAAGGGAGTAATATTTGTATGGTCAGATGACTGTGAAGCTTCATTCAAAGAATTAAAGCAGTACCTCGACTCAGCACCGATTCTTATACTCCCGGATGGGCCCAATATTTTTTAAATTTTTAGCGATGCATCTGGAAAGAGATTGGGATGTATCATTATGCAAAAGGACAATATGATAGCCTACAGGTCGAGATAGTTAAATCCTTACTTGAAGAACTATCCAACGTATGATCTAGAATTGGCAGCAATAGTATTCACGTTGAAGTTATGTCGACATTACCTCTACGGTGTACCCTACCAAATCTTCAACGACCATAAGAGCCTCAAGTACCTTTATACCCAAAAGGATCTAAATTTTGGGCAAAGACGTTGGCTTGAACTCCTTATCGACTTTGACTTGTTGATCAGATATACACCAGGCAAGGACAATGTTGTAGCTGATGTATTGATTCGAGTATTTGCATGAAGCTTAGCTATCGACATCGGGATGCAAAGGGATATGGAGAGTTTGGGTATTACACTCCAAATTAGATACAGAGGGGCGCAATCAGCTCAGTTGTACCTTGAGCCAAACCTATTAGAGAAAGTCAAGTCCATACAGAAGTACGACCTATTCCTGAAGAAGATACGCGTGCTTATCTCAGCTGAAAATGCGACCAACTTTTTGGTAAGCGAGGATGGAATAATACGAGTGAAGGGGAGACTGTGTGTTCCCAACAATGCAAACCTTAGAAAAGAGGTACTCACGGAAGCCTACTATGAGAGTTACACTTCACATCCTGGCAGCACAAAGATGTATAGAGACCTCCGTACGATGTTTTGGTGGTACATCATGAAGAGGGACGTGGTGCTATTTTGTGTCCCAATCCATGTCCTTTCAGCGAGTAATGGCCGAACACCAGAAGCCGAGCAGGGAGATGCAGAACCTTGCTATACCGGAGTGAAAGTGGGAACAAATAACTATAGATTTTATTGTTGGTTTGTCGAAGACGTAATAGGAAAATAATGTCGTCTGGGTCATCGTTTATCGACTCACCAAGTTAGTTCACTATTTTCCTATCAAAGTTGCTTGGAATGTCAACCGTTTGGCACAGATTTACCTTGATGAGATAGTTCAACTCCACGGTATGCTAGTATCTATTATCTCTAACCGAGATACATGATTCTTATCACACTTCTAGGAGAGCCTTCAGTCTATCATCCTCAGACCGACGGCTAGACAGCACGGGTAAATCAGATCCTTAAAGACATGTTACGACTCTCCGCTTTGCACTCGAAGCCAAGTTGGATGTGCATCTATCGTTAGCTAAATTTGCATACAACAATATCTATCAATCCAGTATTCAAATAGCGCTATATGAGGTATTGTATGGGCGGAATTATAGATCTCCTATCTGTTGGTATGGAGTTAGCAAATGACGAATTCTTGGCCCAGAACTCACACTATCCAGAAGATCTATTTCATCTACGAGTGGCTGAAGGTAGCACAAATTCGTCAGAAGAGTTATGCGGACTCGCACCGTCGACCTCTTGAATTTGCAGTAGGTGACTATATGTTTCTCAAAGTCACGTTGATGCAAAGTGTCACTAGTTTTGGAGAAAAAAGGGAAGCTGAGTCCAAGATTCATCGGGCCGTTCGAGATACTCAAGCGAGTCACCCCAGTCGCCTATTAGATTGCCTTGCCAGCGTCATTATTAGAAGTGCATAATATCTTCCATGTTCCATAGTTTAGGAAGTACATGCACAATCCGAGTTATGTGGTGGATTCTGGTTAATTGGATTTGAAGGTCGACTTGTCATAATTCGAACAACCTGTACAGATTTTGGATCGAAAGGAGAAGCTATTTTGAAGTCGTTCGGTTTCTCTAATTCGTGTGCTATGGAGAAATCATGCGGTCGAGAAGTGAACCTGGAAACTTGAGTCTGAGATGAAGGAAAAATTTCCTCCATTATTTCTTAGTGGTAGGTTATATTCCTAAGTTTTGAGGATAAAACTTCTTATTAGTTTGTTAAGATGTAGTGCCCCGTGCCCCCTTTTTGGGGAGCGCAGCTAAGAAATACCTTTGGTATCGTTCGATCGGGATCGATTGAATTAAGATAATTTTTTAGTTATGGATTGGCTTCTTCGGAATCGACTTTCATATTCAGTAGACCATGTCTCATGGATGGACTTATCGGTAGAGTTAAGAGGGACCTTTCCACTGCAAGTTTTCTTGCGTAGTTTTTGCTATCGTATTGTTGCTTTCGAGTTAGTTTTTGAGCTTGTATTTTCTTGAACGATTTTGATGAACATATTATTTTCGTTCGTTGAGCTTCGCTTTTATTTTGATCTTAGAGAATGAGAAGAAGATATATTGATCATCTGTTTATGGCAATGCAGGTGATCGTGTGTCACGCCCCGATCCCAAAAGGGTCAATCGTCCTCGCTGGATCCTTCACGGAACCGATTCGTCCTCGCTGGGGCGTGATGTCGTACGAGCCTGGAGTTGCGCTCGTACAAGGCAAGAACTTGCAGTTATAGGAACCCATTTTGAAACACAATTTAGAAAACACATTCACAGAGATTTGAACACAAGTGCAGGAAGAAACATGCTTTTTCATTGATAATTCAGAGTAATTTACATAGAGTTTACATTGATGCGCCTCTCGACTACTTGATTTGCATTACAAAAGATAACTCAAAAGACAGGGCGCGCTCTATCAGATAGTCCACGTCGTTCATACATTACGCCCTTGTATAGGTTGAAAGTCCAAGCCTCCAAAATGATCTGACTCCAACTATACTTCAAAATAGAGGTGCTCCTAATGCCTCCTCGTCTATCCACTAGCGTTACACCGTCTGAGTGCCTGAAATAGTTGCTCAGTACTCAACTTGTACTGGTAAGCGGGATGAACCCACTCGACTAAATCGACACTAGCTTATTAGGGGCGAGCATGCATTAAGATGAACTTCTATAAAGAAGCAAGTGAATTCAATTCATATCAGTTGCATATTTTGATAGGAATGAAAATAGCATTGAATCAAACCAGTGCATCGATTGCTTACTCAACCGATGCACGCCTTCCCTGCAACGAAATACAAGTATACTTACCATCTGCACAAGACAATAAATTAGCATGTGTTCTATTCTATGCGGTCATTGGTGTGATCGACACCTTAGGGACATATTTCAAGCATTAGCGGTGCGCCCTATCAGCCCGGATAGCAAGCCCTGTTGGAGGTCCCGCAATGCATCATGACGAGCACGAATCAAATATTTCCCTCCGGATCGATACGGTTCCAGTGCCCCGAAAAGCCGTTTCGAGGAAATGCCAAACCTTGTGCACAAGTTGTCCCAGACCATGCAAATGCATGAACAATTCATATTATCATACAATGCATCGAAATAAACAAAGAAGTAAAGCAGCAATATATATCTCATGCAACAGTTTATATTTTCTCAATGCGGTGTTCCGATTTTGGTATCCCATAGGTCCAAACTCCATCCGAGGCACTAGGCCGCCACCAACGACCAATTCTTTTTATAAACAACTCAAATTATAAGGTGCAAGCATATAGTAAAATTAGTCTACAAATCCCATGTTCCTTTCTTAGTGGCTGGCATGCATTATGGCAATGATTTCCTAGGCGTCCAACCGGGCATCATCGAGTGAACGTTTGAAACGTTAGAGATGTGGGCGTGAAGAAGTAGGAAAGAAGGGTCCAAACCACTCACTGGTTAAGAAAAAAGGTAGCTGAAATATGAATCCCGCCTAGCGACGATCAAACGTCAGTTACGCGGACCTGCACAGCACGAGCACCAATTAGAATTCTTGCCTATCCTTCCTTGCCGAACTCCCCAAGAATCAAAGCTCCAAATGATAAAACCAGCAGTGAAAACCAAGCAAATCGAAAGCAACACCAAATCAAAATTCTAAAGCGGCAATCAAGAAAACCAAGCAACCAAACACGAAAACTATTGGACTCGTTTTAATAGAGGCCTTTCCATGAGTTGGAAAGGATCATCGCTTTTCGTCCGTGGCAAGAAGATGCCGAAGATCTAAGCTATAACTCAGACGGACTAGCCACAAGCCCAATTACGTAGTGCACATCCCGGTCGGATCAGGATTTGAGGTACTACATAATATACCACTAAGAAAAAGTTTCTACCCGAAACTTAAGAACAAGGCCGACCCGAAACTTAGGAACAAGGCCCTACCTCCGATTGAATGAACAATGAAGGATACTTCTCCTTCATCTCCGATTCCAACTCCCAAGTTGATTCCCCAACAGAATGGTTCCGCCACAGCACGCGAACCAAGGGCATCGTACGGTTGCGAAGTACTTTTTCTTTACGATCCAGAATCTGCCCCGGCTCCTCTGAGTATGACAAATCCGTGCGCAATTCCAATTGTTCGAAGCTAACCACATGACTAGGGTCATGCACATACTTTCGGAGTTGAGAAACATGGAATACGTCATGCACTTCAGCCAAGGCGGGAGGGAGTACAATCCGGTACGCCACAGCTGCCACTCGTTCCAGTATCTCAAAGGGGCCGACAAACCGGAGACTCAGTTTACCCTTCACGCCGAAACGCATCACACCTCGCATCGGCGTCACTTTCAAGAAGACATGATCCCCGACCAAGAATTCTAAGGGTCTTCGATGGGCGTCAGCATAACTTTTCTGTCGGCTCTGCGCTGTGCGGAGCCTTTTCCGAATCAAGCGAACTTTCTCAACTTCCTGCTCTACCGGCTCTGGCCCGAGTACCTGCCGCTCGCCGACTTCGTCCCAACAGATTGGAGATCGACACTTTCGCCCATATAGTGCTTCGTACGGTGCCATCTGGATGCTTGATTGGTAGCTATTGTTGTACGCAAACTCTGCCAATGAAAAATGCGTGTCCCAACTAGTCTTTAAATCAATAGCACACAGCCATAACATATCTTCAAGTATCTGATTTGTCCTCTCTGTCTGTCCGTCAGTCTGCGGGTGATATGCGGTACTGAACTGTAGCTTGGTCCCCAAAGCAGCTTGTAGACTAGTCCAGAAACGAGATAAGAAACGTCCGTCACGGTCAGAGACGATTGAGGCAGGTACTCCGTGTAATCGGACAATCTCATCTATGTAAATTTGTGCTAACCGATTGACGCTCCAAGTAACTTTTATGGGAAGAAAGTGGGCTGATTTGGTCAAACGATCAACTATGACCCAAATTGCATCATGCCCCCGTGGCGTCTTCGGAAATCCCACAATAAAGTCCATAGTGATGTTGTCCCATTTCCACTCGGGAATAGCGAGGTTCTGAAGCTCCCCGTCGGGCCTCTGATGTTCAGCTTTAACCTGTTGATAGGCCATGTACTGTAACACAAAGGTCGCCATATCCCGCTTTATACCGTGCCACCAGAAGGTCCCGCGCAAGTCCTTGTACATCTTAGTGCTCCCCGGATGTAAAGAATACTTCGTGTAGTGTGCTTCTGCCATAATTTCCCTTCGGAGTTCTGGGTCGCTAGGAACACATAGCCTTCCTTTCATCTGTAAGGCCCCATCTTTGCCTGCCACAAAGTCAGACGTCTTCCCCGCCAAGATCAATCCGCGGACCTTCGCTAAGAACTGATCTCCCTCCTGAGCTGATTTTATTTTATCCCGTAAACCCAGTTTAAGATGGAGTGGTGCCAGCTGCACTCCTTGATGCCGAACTCGAAACTCGATGCCCATCGCCTCACGATCTCGAAGTAAACGGTTGTCTATAGATAACGAGCCCACATGCTTCCGACTCAGAGCATCAGCAATGACGTTTCCCTTGCCCGGTGTATACGCGATCGTTAGGTCATAGTCCTTAATAAGTTCTAGCCAACGCCACTGCCGGAGGTTCAATTCCCGCTGGGTGAAAAGGTACTTGAGGCTCTTGTGATCCGTAAAGATTTTGCAAGCAACACCATAAAGATAATGCCTCCATAACTTTAATGCAAACACAATTGCCGCCAATTCCAGATCATGCGTCGGGTAGTTTTTCTCGTGCGGCTTCAGTTGCCTGGAGGCGTACGATATTACCTTGTCCCTCTGCATGAGCACACACCCTAAGCCGAGTCCTGAAGCATCACTGTATATCTGAAACTCTTCTACCCCATCTGGAAGTGCAAGAATCGGAGCTGAAACAAGACGCCGCTTAAGTTCCCGAAAGCTGGCTTCGCAGTCATCACCCCATTCATATGCAATCCCTTTCTGAGTAAGGTGAGTCATCGGCGAGGCCAGTTTAGAAAAATCCTTCACGAACCAACGGTAGTATCCCGCTAGGCCCAGAAAGCTTCGAACTTCCCTGGCTGACGTAGGTTGTTTCCAGTCCACCACCGCCTCTATTTTCTTCGGGTCTACGGCGATGCCTTCTGCCGAGATGACATGACCAAGGAATGCCACGCTGTTCAACCAGAACTCACACTTGCTGAGCTTAGCGAACAACTGATGGTCTCGTAACGTCTGCAGCACGATCTTCAGGTGTTACTTGTGCTCCGTCTCGTTCTTGGAATAAATTAGTATGTCGTCTATGAACACGACTACAAACTTATCCACAAACGGCCGAAACACTCGGTTCATCAGATCCATGAAAGCTGCAGGGGCGTTCGTCAAACCGAACGACATCACGAGGAACTCATAGTGTCCGTAACGGGTTCTGAAAGCAGATTTTTGAATATCCTCTGATTTGATTTTTAACTGGTGATACCCTGACCTGAGATCAACTTTAGAGAAAACTGTTGTACCTTGCAGCTGATCAAACAAGTTATCTATTCTTGGCAATGGGTACTAATTTCGCACGGTCGCCTTATTCAGCTCTCGGTAGTCAATACACAGCCGCATGGATCCATCCTTCTTTTTCACGAACAGCACCGGAGCGCCCCACGGAGAAACGCTTGGATGAATGTATCCTCGGTCCAACAGATCTTGCAACTAAACTTTAAGTTCCTTAAGCTCTGCTGGGGCCATGCGATAAGGTGCCTTTGATATCGGTCGCGAATCCGGAAAAGTGTCAATGCTGAATTAGATCTCACGATCAGGAGGCATTCCAGGCAGCTCGTCTGGGAACACATCGAGGAAATATGCAATGACTTCAGCCTGAGCTGCATCTGCACATTCCCGTTGGGTGTCTCGAACAGAAGCTAAGTACCCTTCACAGCCCGAATGCAACATATGCCTAGCCGAAATTGCTGATATCGCCATTGCCGTCTTCGGTGCAGCGCTGCACGAATAGTAGAAGTCTGCCTCGCCGGGTAGACGAAATACGACTCGCTTCTCCGCGCACTCGATTGTTGCATGGCAAGCACCCAACCAGTCCATACCGAGAATAATATCATAATCCTTGATGTCTAGTACAATAACATCTAAGGAAAGCTTCCTTCCTCCAATGCAAATATAACCATCCCTACAGATCGCATGGGCGGGCATATCGACTCCCGAAGGGGTACTTACGCAAAGGTTCATATTTAAAGGAGTAGAAGCTAATTTATGCTCAACAGTAAAATTAGCAGATATGAAACTATGCGTAGCACCTGAATCGAATAAGACTCTAGTGGGCAAATCTCTGAAAAGTAAAGTACCTGTTACAACAGTATCAGATACAGATGCCTCATCCCGAGTCAGTGCATAGACTCGGCCTTGAGCACCCTGGCGTTGTGGATTGACCGGCACAGCATTGGCATCACTTGCTGGAGGCCCCTTGTTGTGATTCCCGTTGTTCTGATTCGGCTTGCCCTCTCGGCAGTTAAACTGTTTGTGACCCAGACGACCACATTTAAACATTCTTGTACCCGACATTCATTCACTTTATGCCCTGATTTGTCGCATCGGCTGTAGTTCAGTGATTGGGATTGGCCCCTATTATCAGACGTATGCGACCGCTTGTGTGCTCCAGACCCTCCCGTTTCATGAGGACGTTTATTGTTGTTGGTACGGGGGGTTTGCACCTCGGCCTTTGGGAGAGGGCGCCCAAAGATTCGCTCGCTGTTCAGAGCCGCTTCGTAATATTTCCTGTATGTTTGACATTTTTGGTTGATGACGTCCCTACGCAAATCGTCATTCAAACCCTTCTGAAACCGATAGCACCACGCCTGCTGATTAGGCAAGAAGTGCCCTGCAAACTTAGCCAGTTTAGCGAATACTGAGTCGTAATCGTCAACAGACAAACTTCCTTGCACCAGATTACTGAAGTCGTCTTCCTTTTGTTGACGCACGGCTCGGGGAATATATTGTTCAATGAAGGCAGATTTGAACATTTCCCAAGTAATTTTACAGTTGGGATTGGCATCATAAATCCCTTGCTTCGTGGCCTCCCACCAATCATGCGCACGCAGTTCCAGCTGAACCGATGCACAGGCCACTCGCTTGGATCCCCTGATGCCAACCAGGTTGAAGAGTCCTTCCAGCTTAGCAATCCACCCCATCACCACGTCTGTCTCAGCTCGTCCGTGGAACGTTGGCAGATGCATTTTAGTGAACTCGGCTGCACGGCAGGAGTTCCTTGCTGGAGGCTGCGTCTCTTCTGACTCATCTTCTACCGCCACGGTCGGCGGCGTGACAGGCGTCCCTGTGGCTATCCCGTTGCTTGGTACCAGGGATGCAATTAGTTGCATCATTGTATCCATTTGCTTCTGTTGAGAAGCAAACTGTGCTTGTATGTTAGCTTGTTGGGTAACAGCTTGTTGTTGCTGCGCCTCCATGAGGTGCATAAGCCGTTCCGCCATACCGGTTGAACCCGCTCCCCCGGATTCTCTAGAGCTTGCTGGATCGCTCTGAATGGGTTGAGCACTGCTGGCAGTTGCAGTGTTCTTCTTTGCCATGGCTACAAAAGAGAGTAGCTTGTTAACACTCCAAAAATGATAGATTTTGTATCTATGGGCTCATTGTATAAGGCGACTCATCTCATGCAACGGACGCCGAACGCAACTCAATTGAGAGGTGCATCAAACTCCTTTATAATCTTTTGAAATCCCATGGAAGTAAAGCCTAGGCTCTGATACCAATATGTCACGCCCCGATCCCGAAAGGGTCAATCGTCCTCGCTGGATCCTTCACGGAACCGATTCGTCCTCGCTGGGGTGTGATGCCGTACGAGCCTGGAGTTGCGCTCGTACAAGGCAAGAACTTGCAGTTATAGGAACCCATTTTGAAACATAATTTAGAAAACACATTCACAGAGATTTGAACACAAGTGCAGAAAAAAACATGCTTTTTCATTGATAATTCAGAATAATTTACATAGAGTTTACATTGATGCGCCTCTCGGCTACTTGATTTGCATTACAAAAGATAACTCAAAAGACAGGGCGCGCTCCATCAGATAGTCCACGTCGTTCATACATTACGCCCTTGTATAGGTTGAAAGTCCAAGCCTCCAAAATGATCTGACTCCAACTATACTTCAAAATAGAGGTGCTCCTAACGCCTCCTCGTCTATCCACTAGGGTTGCACCGTCTGAGTGCCTGAAATAGTTGCCCACAACGTGGGTCAGTACTCAACTTGTACTGGTGAGCGGGATGAACCCACTCGACTAAATCGACACTAGCTTATTAGGGGCGAGCATGCATTAAGATGAACTTCTATAAAGAAGCAAGTGAATTCAATTCATATCAGTTGCATGTTTTGATAGGAATGAAAATAGCATTGAATCAAACCAGTGCATCGATTGCTTACTCAACCGATGCACGCCTTCCCTGCAATGAAACACAAGTATACTTACCATCTGCACAAGACAATAAATTAGCATGTGTTCTATTCTATGCGGTCATTGGTGTGATCGACACCTTAGGGACATATTTCAAGAATTAGCGGCGCGCCCTATCAGCCCGGGTAGCAAGCCCTGCTGGAGGTCCCGCAATGCATCGTGACGAGCACGAATCAAATATTTCCCTCCGGATCGATACGGTTCCAGTGTCCCGGAAAGCCATTTCGAGAAAATGCCAAACCTTGTGCACAAGTTGTCCCAAACCATGCAAATGCATGAACAATTCATATTATCATACAATGCATCAAAATAAACAAAGAAGTAAAGCAGCAATATATATCTCATGCAACAGTTCATATTTTCTCAATGCGGCGTTCCGATTTTGGTATCCCATAGGTCCAAACTCCATCCGAGGCACTAGGCCGCCACCAACGACTAATTCCCTTTATAAACAACTCAAATTATAAGGTGCAAGCATATAGTAAAATTAGTCTACAAATTCCATGTTCCTTTCTTAGTGGCTGGCATGCATTGTGGCAATAATTTCCTAGGCGTCCAACCGGGCATCATCGAGTAATTGTTTGAAACATTAGAGATGTGGGCGTAAAGAAGTAGGAAAGAAGGGTCCAAACCACTCACTGGTTAAGAAAAAAGGTAGCTGAAACATGAATCCCGCCTAGCGACGATCAAACGTCAGTTACGCGGACCTGCACAGCACAAGCACCAATTAGAATTCTTGCCTATCCTTCCTTGCCGAACTCCCCAAGAATCAAAGCTCCAAATGATAAAACCAGCAACAAAAACCAAGCAAATCGAAAGCAACACCAAATCAAAATCCCAAAGCGGCAATCAAGAAAACCAAGCAACCAAACACGAAAACTATTGGACTCGTTTCAATAGAGGCCTTTCCATGAGTTGGAAAGGATCATCGCTTTTCGTCCGTGGCAAGAAGATGCCGAAGATCTAAGCTACAACTCAGACGGACTAGCCACAAGTCCAATTACGTAGTGCACATCCCTGTCGGATCGGGATTTGAGGCACTACAGTGTAGGCGTCGCGCTAGTGGAGTCTTGAAGAACCTCTTTCCTTCCCTACCTCTTCCAACTTGTGAGTGCCTACACTCTCAATTAGTTGATCCTTCTTCCAAGTCTTTATACCTAATAATCTTGCTTTCTTAATCATTTTGATCAAACGATACCATATTAACTAAAAGATATCAAGATAAATTAGAATATACTTGGAATACTTGATGCATGTCAACCAACTTATGAAAGGTTATACTGTTGCATGCTAGTTCGCTTAGAATGTGTGTTCTTATCTTATTTAAATTCTAGTTAGAACATATTCTTCTGTTGTTATGCTATGTATAGAACAAACTTTACTATACGATAAACAGAACAAGAAGATTATGCAATCAGATCAGGCCATGTTACTTGTCTCGTGCTTGTATTGCCTTGAACTACTTTATTTGATAACTTATTTTTTAGACATCGCTTGGTCACAGACAACTTATGTACAAGGTTTCATGGTTCCTGCGGATGGTCGTCAGGGCACTGAGACCGATCCAATCCGGACGAAATATCATGATAGTCACACGTTCCGGGTAGGATAGATTGTAACTCCCAGGTTCCTTTTGCGTTGCACACCATTTTCGCTCAAGAAACTATAAGTCATTTACTATGGCATCATGCCAGTGACCCCCACGTATATTTAGACTATGCATGCTAACTATGTCTTCATGGCAGGGAAGGTCATGGTATATTTTTTGCAGATGATTGATACAGGGCAGGTAAAAGTCACCGAACGGTGGCATATTTATTTTAGTCATTCCATATTTATATTGCATGTTTGTAACTTGAACTAAGGCAAGATAGAAAGACCACATAATAACTTGTATTCTTTATATGAATAACGTATCGATTTGGTAAGTTGGATTAGCTCGTCCTCACCAATGTATTTTGTCACTACCACTTTTTTCGAAGAGGGGTATTTTTATCTTTTTCGAATATTGGTAATATTGTAAATATTAGTATTTTAAAAATTATTGTTTGGTTGATATCTTATTTTATTATAACTAGTACGAATATTTTTAGCGTATATTATATCAATATTCGGTATGGTTGCTTATGTTTATGTATTGTATTTAGTTAATGGTTAGTTGTTGGCCATTAGTTAGACTAGTTGTTAGAAGATCTAATTGGACCTAACTAGACTTTTCATGGACCACATTTAAGTTAGACCCATTGAGTCCAATAATTAGACACCCTTGTTTAGTTAGTGATTTATTTAACCCAACCATTAGGAGTAGAAGCTTTCTTCTTGATTAATATTCATCATGACAAGCCCATAGGAACATTTTAGTCTTTATGCATTGCTTGGGAGAGGGGCAAGGGGCTGACCACTATATAGAGGGGGTTCTCTCTCTCTCTCCACTTTATTTTATTTAAATTCTAGATCCCCAATTGAGTTTTTTCCTAATTTATTGATTCCTCCATCAATTTTTCTCAAACTTATTCTCAATTCCCTTCCAAATTCGTCAATTAAGAAGCATTGGAACTTGGATTACAAGGAGCACTTGAATGAGGAAGAATTAGCAGGGAGATCGTGTCATAATTATGTCCATTGAGCATTTCAATGGAAATCCATCTCTTAATAGGTAAATTCTGAATCCACCCATTAATTTAGACTATAATTCATGCATTTAACTATTAGGAATCATCCTTTGGCTTCGGGCTATCCATAGGATCAAGAATTAGGTTCATATGACTTTTATTGTGGAAGTTACATGATAATTGATGTCCAATTAGGGAGAATTATGAGATTGACACATCAAGTGTGTATTGTGAGACTAATTAGATCTAATTAGACTTAGATCGGGGTTGTGGGACTAGGTATGTGTCTACAATTGGGTACGTATAGGCGTATCGTGATACATCATGATACGAGAGTAAAAAATGGGTATTTCTATGTAATGGTATCATAATGTGTTATTCTTTGCTATTTTCCTTATAAATAGTTATTCTAGATGGTTATATATCATAGGTTATATAATAAAATATATTTCCTAAAAATTTAGGAGTGTATCATGGAGTATCCTAGTATGATACTAGGGTGCACACTAGCTGCTTGCTAGAATGCCATTAGTTTATATATATTGAGTAAGTGTTGCTTGAGTGCTATGTGTTCTTGTGACTTGTTGGCTCGAGTGTGTGAGGCAGTATGCTGAGTTAGTGTGCACATGAAGGTGCTAGGTAGTGGACTGATGCCACGTTGTAGTGCATTTGGGGACTGTAGGATAATTCCTATAAGCATGCAGCAGGCAGCACTTGCTAGCAGCTACTGTATTACACCAATACAAGTGGCAGCGAGTGCAGTAGCGGGAAGATGAGCATGTATGCTCGGGAGTTGAGGGGTATAGAGGATCAAGGGGGTTGCACAAGTGTGCGGGCCTGTATGCATGTGTCCAAATATTTATAGGCTAGTTCCTGCACATGTGCAGCATAGGCACAGGCAGGTAGATGTTGGCTTCAGGTAGATGAGGGGAAGAAGGTTGCAGCAGTGCACCCTTGCAGCAAGCAGTTGTATTGGTGTAAATGAATGTGTATTATAGGGTGTGTCTGTATATATAAGAGTGGATTCATTTAAGTGGAGGTGTATCAGAGCAATGCAACCAAAGTGGAATTGAAGGATGTGCACGGGCTTGTGTGTTTGTAGTTGAGAGTGTGGGTGTATTTGGTAGTGTTGGTATCAGTGAACTCTAGAGGGTGTGATGTGGGTAATGAGAGGAGGCCAGGTGCACTACTATTTTGATTCCACATCAGCAACTAAGGTAGCAAGCTTGAGCAGAGCTTGTACAACAGTAACAAGTTAGGGAGAGTGTTATCATTTGATAGTGTTCGAGTATTAGTGTCAGTAATGTCACGCCCCGATCTCCCACAGGCTAATCGGCCGTCCCCGCTAGGCGGGAATCACCCTCACCAGCACTCCCGCGGGACGATCGCTTTTACCCATCCGAGCATGACGCCGCACTAGCGTGATCCATGCCCGTGCAAGACCATGGTTCATTGGCTGGCGACAAGAGTTCTAAGCCACAGAGTCGCACAGATTGTCCGAGTGCAGCAGAGTCATGAACGCATAAGCGATCGATAACAAGTTCACTGAGTTGACAATATAGCGGAAGCATTGAAACACAAGTTGAAGTACAGCAAGCTCTTTTATTGATATGAACAAGTATTACAGGCGACGATCAGGCGATGTTCAGGCGATGTTCAGGCGAGTTCCAATATTATGTCTTATATATGTGCTTCAGTTCCGGACGCACCGTTGCTTCGGAGTGATCTTTACACCTTAGCACGCACGAAGGAGGCATCCGCACCGAACGAGGTTCTCCCGTACCCTGCATACAAACTGGTGGATTATCAGTACATTGAATGCACTGGTGGGGAAGCTACTCGCCCGCTCGACAAATCCAAACACGTAATACAAGTTTCGTGCACAACTATTTAGTTGTCTTTCTAGTTGCCTTAGGATCAGTTTCATGCAAGATTTGAGTAGCCTAACTCGTGTGGCAGTGCGCCGTGCGACATGAGAAGAAGCACGGCGAGACTTACCATTTTACCTTTCCTGTCCAAGGCAAAAATTTTAATTCAAGCATGGGCATGTATAAACATTCAGGAGCATAGCATATGCAAACACGAGTACTGTTATTTCAAGATCGTTCAGGTGTTCAGTTGTTTCTTGATGCGATGCAATGCCTCGCACGCAGATAGCCGCTAAGCGAGGATGACTTATCTATATGAACAGCAGTCGCTGGCATAGCCATAAAGGACAGGTGTAGCACATGAAAGAAAATGAAATGCAACGCACAGATCAGGAGCACTACAGGTCATTCCTTCCGAGTCAGGCGGCTACTTAGTCTGTGAGCAAGAATGGCGTGAAGGATAAGTTCACAGGCGCTACACGCCATTCTGCCCGAAGCAGGCAGACTAACAGGGGTTCCTGTCCGGATCGGATCGACCCGGTGCCTCAAAGATCGTCCGCAGGAACAGAGATCAGGAGAATCTCACTTGAAACAAGTTGTCCGCGACATGCAGGTCAGGGTCAGGTTCAGAAACAAGTTCTAGGCAGGATATATATATGAACAAGTTATATGGAACAAGTTCGAGTCAGGATATATATATATATATGGAACTCGTTGAGGCAAGATCGTTGATTCAGTAATTTGCTCCACGAGCTATGATTCAGTGATTTATTTGTTCAGGGTGCAAATTCCCTGATTCGGGAATTGCCTTGGTGACCTAACGGTCCCAGAAACTTTCAGGTTCTTCCATGCGCGGAACGACTACTTAGTAGTCTCCTGGGGTTTGGATGAAAATATGGCACATACAAGCAGACAAGCATGCGTTTCTAAGGAACATAAGCAGACACGTTTGCTCGGACCCGAAGGTAAGCCGAGAGATGAAACCGTAAGGGACTTAGCATGCGAGGGTCTGAATGTAAGCAGTATTTCAATTTCCATGTTCTAGCATAAGCAATACAAGTTGGAATTATTCCCTTAGCTAGGTTCGTTGGATTCTTATTAGCATGCAGGGGGTGATTCACCTAGTGACTAGCATGAACATTTCAAATTTTATGTGTGTTGGCTAAGCAAAGACAAGTTCACCGTAGCCACCCACCTTAGCGATGATTTACCTCGGTAGAGCGATACGTTAAGCGAGCCTCTGAAAGCCTAAGCTGGATTCCTGTAGGGACAAGTCTGGATATCCTTTGCTTCTTGTTTGAGGCAAAGGGGGTCGGGACAGTTGCACTTTTGCCGTTTGAGACGACAGTCCGTTAGAACAGAACGGGGTGTTATATCCTACCCAACTCAGAAAAAGTCTCGTCCTCGAGAATTACTGAGGACAAGCAGCAATCTAGGTTGAGGCAATCCTAGACAAGTCGTTGTACTTGTTTTATTTGGATATTTACTTGCACAAGCGTCGAAATCAGCATATCGCTTAGACTGGATCGTGCGCACTTTCGAAGTGCACTTCTAGCGTGAGCATGTCAACCAGCTTAGTGATAGCAAAGTCTTAGCACTCGAGTTCCACGTTTTCTAAGTCTTGGATGATGCACTAGTTCAAGGCGTCCCTCGAATAGAAGCATTCAACCAAACTTAGAGTTAGTGAAATCGGACAAGCTACTAGCGATACTCTCAAGGGTTCGCACAGGTTGGCACAAAGGTCACTCGCAGCATAGCATCATACAAGCAAGCATATCATATCATTCAAAACATATTTTAAAAGTATTTAGACTTATTATTGGAACATCCCATCGAGGCATTGAGAGAGAGCATGCACATAACCCACGAACGAGCTTTCAAAACAGAGATATTCGAAATAAAGTCCAAAGGCGTAGAAGCCAGGCTCTGATACCAATATGTCATGCCCCGATCTCCCACAGGCTAATCGGCCGTCCCCGTTAGGCGGGAATCACCTTCGCCAGTGCTCCCGCGGGACGATCGCTTTTACCCAACCGAGTGTGACATCGCACGAGCGTGATCCACGCCAGTGCAAGGCCATGGTTCATTGGCTGACGACAAGAGTTCTAAGCCACAGAGTCGTACAGATTGTCCGAGTGCAGCGGAGTCATT
The DNA here is from genome assembly GCA_036927795.1 of Iris macrosiphon. Taxonomy (NCBI): domain Eukaryota; kingdom Viridiplantae; phylum Streptophyta; class Magnoliopsida; order Asparagales; family Iridaceae; genus Iris; species Iris macrosiphon. The sequence goes on along the minus strand of JAYESA010000004.1, from coordinate 87,293,923 downwards.
AACGCATAGGAGATCGGTAACAACTTCACTGAGTTGACAATATAGCGGAAGCATTGAAACACAAGTTGAAGTAAAGCAAGCTCTTTTATTGATATGAACAAGTGTTACAGGCAGCGATCAGGCGATGTTCAGGTGATGTTCAGACGATATTCCAACATTATGTCTTGTATATGTGCTTCAGTTCCGGACGCACCGTTGCTACGGAGTGATCTTCACACCTTAGCACGCACGAAGGAGGCATCCGCATCGAACGAGGTTCTCCCGTACCCTGCATACAAACTGGTGGATTATCAGTACATTGAATGACTTGTGGGGAAGCTACTCGCCCGCTCGAAAAATCCAAACACGTAATACAAGTTCCGTGCACAACTATTTAGTTGTCTTTCTAGTTGCCTTAGGATCAGTTTCATGCAAGATTTGAGTAGCCTAACTCGTGTGGTAGTGCGCCGTGCGACATGAGAAGAAGCACGGCGAGACTTACCATTTTACCTTCCCTGTCCAAGGCAAACATTGTTAATTCAAGCACGGGCATGTATAAACATTCAGGAGCATAGCATATGCAAATACGAGTACTGTTATTTCAAGATCGTTCAGGTGTTCAGTTATTTCTTGATGCGATGCAATGCCTCGCATGCAGATAGCCGCTAAGCGAGGATGACTTATCTATATGAACAGCAGTCGCTGGCATAGCCATAAAGGACAGGTGTAGCACATGAAAGAAAATGAAATACAACGCACGGATCAGGAGCACTACAGGTCATTCCTTCCGAGTCAGGCGGCTACTTAGTCTGTGAGCAAGAATGGCGTGAAGGATAAGTTCACAGGCGCTACACGCCATTCTGCCCGAAGCAGGCAGACTAACAGGGGTTCCTGTCCGGATTGGATCGGCCCGGTGCCCCGAAGACCGTCCGCAGGAACAGAGATCAAGAGAATCTCACTTGAAACAAGTTGTCCGCGATATGCAAGTCAGGGTCAGGTTCAGGAACAAGTTCTAGGCAGGATATATATATATGAACAAGTTATATGGAACAAGTTCGAGTCAGGATATATATATATATATATATATATATATATATATATATATGGAACTCGTTGAAGCAGGATCGTTGATTCAGTAATTTTCTCCACGAGCTGTGATTCAGTGATTTATTTGTTCAGGGTGCAAATTCCCTGGTTCAGAAATTGCCTTGGTGACCTAACGGTCCCGGACACTTTCAGGTTCTTCCATGCGCGGAACGACTACTTAGTAGTCTCCCGGGGTTTGGATGAAAACATGGCACATACAAGTAGACAAGCATGCGTTTCTAAGGAACGTAAGCAGACACGTTTGCTCGGACCCGAAGGTAAGCCGAGAGATGAAACCGTAAGGGACTTAGCATGCGAGGGTCTGAATGTAAGCAGTATTTCAATTTCCATGTTCTAGCATAAGCAATACAAGTTGGAATTATTCTCTTAGTTAGGTGCGTTGGATTCTTATTAGCATACAGGAGGTGATTCACCTAGCAACTAGCATGAACATTCCAAATTTTATGTGTGCTGGCTAAGCAAAGAAAAGTTCACCGTAGCCACCCACCTTAGCGATAATTTGCCTCGGTAGAGCGATACGTCAAGCGAGCCTCTGAAAGCCTAAGCTGGATTCCTGTAGGGACAAGTCTGGATATCCTTTGCTTCTTGTTTGAGGCAAAGCGGGTCGGGACAGCTGCACTTTTGCCGTTTGAGACGGTGGTCCATTAGAACGGATCGGGATGTTACAAGTAAGTGCTTAATACTTATCAGATAGTAATAAGTGAGTGTTGTATCAGTGAACAGTGTTCAGTGTGGTGCACAAACTGTATTGTGTAGTAAGTATATGGGTGTTGGAGTATAAAGTTGGTACCATAGTTGGAAGGGTGATGAAAGGAGGGTTATAACCGAGTGTATAGATGAGGGGTTCATGTAGTGATTTGAAGCATGTACTCATGTGTACATTTACCTTGAATGCACTGTCTTATTATGCACAGTAGTAGGGATTGCGAGGAAGAATGTGAGTTTCATTGTGTGTGTATCAAATATTAGCATAAGATTTATGTTGCACTCTACTGTTAGTTGTATCTGAGATCTGATACATTAGTATCAGTGAAATAACCTTGGAGTATCAATGAATTGTGTTATTGGGGTCAGTGAGTGAATAATTGAGGATGAGTGTTTTTATTCAAGAGGTATGGGTTAAACTCAATTTTAGTCTTTATGAGTATTGTTGGTGCAGTCCATGTATCAGTGGGGTTCTTGTTTGTGGGTCAATGAGTTATTAAGAGATTAGTATATAAGATTGTGTATGTGATTTGGGTATCCAAGAACAGGTGGGTGTGAGGATTAGAGTATTAGTAAGGTAGGTGCTAAGGCATCGTGTTGTATCAACTAAATAATAGATAATAGGTTCAGATTTTGGATGTATTAGAGTTTTAACATATATATATATATATATATATATATATATATATATATATATATATATATATATATATATATATATATATATAGTTAGACTGTATGAGTATGTCTAATATTGGTACGCATGTTAATGAGAGATTAGAGTGTGTTTAGTGTGAGTTTGAGAGTGTAAGGGGGGATTCATTTGTGATTGCAATATGGGCATGTCTGTGTATAACTTGTGTTGTAGTGCCTGTGTCACCAGAGTAAGGTATTCCAGGTTGGACTGGAATCGGGTTTTCAGGTCTGTAGTGGATGAGTGCAGGTTTCAGTATGGATTTTACAGTGAGCTTGCTATGCAGTGGCAATGAGAGTTAGTGTAAGCTGCTAGCAACAGTGTACTGCTCAAGCAACAAGCTGTTGCAGGAGAACTACAACTTGCAGTTGCAACCTTATTACGGGGGATATAGATATGTGTTAGATAGGTATCTGATATCAAGGGATAAGATATTAAGTGTTAGATTGGTGTTAGTGAGTATTAGTTAGTGACTTGAGTTGAAGTATCAGAATAAGGGTTGGGCTTAGTGAGTTCAACTGATACACAAGTGTGTATCTCTGTATATGAGATCAAGTATTTTGTAGGCTTGGGTGATGTGAGGGTTTGGTAATGTATATAGTATTAAGGGTTAGATAGGTAATGTGGTTATAAACTAAGAGGGTATATGTATATAGATATTATAAACTTCATATAGTATATATATATACTCAGTATTATTAGTAATTTAGCTAATACCTTTAAGATATTGACCTAGTTTGACTAGTTTGTCCTAGGTGACCTAAAAATCGTATTTTAGCTTATTTAAGCATGTTTATTACTCCAATACATGAAATGACATAGAATTTCATATATAGGTTAATGTGTCACCAGTTCGTACACCGATTTACATTATTTGCTCAGGACCACAGGCGAGTATATTTTTTGATAGTTTCTATTATTTGATTACTACTATAATTTAAGTATTTAGAAATGTTACTTATAATTCTTGATACAATGGTACACGGATTGGTATTGTTATTAGATCGACAGTCATGAGATATTACCCTGATTATCGAGATAGTATCGAATACAGCTCCTTGTTGATATTGGATAACATTGGATATTTTAGGTTGAACATTGGATACATTGGCTAGTAACGTGTCATGGTTGGATCCATCGTATCAGTCGGGGCAAAAAAAATTCTAATTAAATATGTGATCAAGAACTATCGACAACTAGTATAATAATTGGATACTAAATAATTATATAGTACACGTATGATTGAGTTAGCTCTCCTTAGTGTAATTATTGAATATCCTAAGCTGATCACATATCTAGTTAGTATCTCAAAATACATGGTATATTGTAGACTACATACTTCCCAGTTCAGACTCTCGCGGAAGCGGATAGCCCGAACCTCTGGCTACCTCACCAAGTACTCCCCAAATTTGTTCAACCTCCTGAACTCTGCGGCATACTCCTCCATGAACATGCTCTCCTGCGTAAGGCTCTCAAACTGCCTCTCCAAGTCTGATCTATCCGCCCGAGCAAAGAAATTCCTCTTGTAGAGGACCTTAAACACCTCCCAAGACTGCCCCACATCAGCAAGAAGTGGCTCATTCTGGAACTAAGTTCGGGCGATGTCGAACAGCTAAAGTCCTACTACCTCAACCTTCAGATCCTCAGCAAGACGGGACACCCTCATGAGATGCTCAATATACTCGAGCCAATCATCTGCATAGATGATGCTCTCTATCCCCTTGAAGACCGGAGGTTCCAGCTTCTTGAAGACCGGAGGTTCCAGCTTCTTGAAGTCCTGGATATTATTCGGCCTAAGCTGGGCAACCTATGGAGCAATCTGTTGTTGGATCGGAGCTCCTCTCTCTACGGCAGCAAGGGCAAGCTGATGAACACACTCGATGCCTTGCCATAATGCGTCGGTCTGCCTTTGGTGAGCCTCTGACTAGACCATCTGAGCCTCCATCATCTAACAAAATAATGCGAACACCTGAGTCACATCTGTCGACACAAGAGGTGGAGGTGGAAGTCCCTCAGACACAGCTGGAACAATCCTCCATATTGGAGGTGGACCCCGAATGTAGCTGATACACCAATCACCGGAGAAGTGACTGGTATAGGCCCTCGGGAAGTCACAGATCTCTTAGAAGCTGCTTCTCTCTATTGTGATTGAGTCTTAGGCAGCATCCTGAGGCAAAGCGAAAAAAAAGAATCAATATGTTACAAGATTAAATATATTCAAAGAAGAAGAGTTAAATCTCAATTATCAAATATCAAAGAAGAATAATTAAAATAAACAATAGAGTTTTTCCTAGATATGATTGAGTATTTTTAGCCTATAGCCTATATCCTATATCCTGAAACAGGCTCATAATAGCACTCAAATCAGAGCACCACTATGAGTCGCACTAATTACAACCTCGAAGACCTGCATGGGCCACCACTAAAAATGTGTCATAACCCGCATCCGGTGTAGGAGCACGAGTACATGATCAACGTCCAGCCTATGCTGCAACATCGACTGTTGAACAATATTTGGTAAACTATACTATCTAACAATAATAATCATCAAGGTAAATAAAGCCACCAATAAAATATGAATACTCAATCATAGAACTATAAGATGGAATAACGCATAAATATGATATAAAGAACTGAAGAGTCAAGATATGACTCATAAGACAAAAATAATACATAATGAATCACCAAATATAAAAGAGTACTAATTGCCAAAAGTTGAAGACAAATCCAGTATAATATAAACCTATCTACTAAGCTACTAGTAAAGTATCATCTGTCTCAATCGGGATGAGGCCCTCTTGAGCCATAGTCTCTAGATCTAAGACAACTATGTCCTGAGGCCCGTAGTAAGTGGGATATCACTCCTCAGTGTCATATAGGAAAAATAAATTTAGTCAGAAAAGGAGCAAAGTACACCTCTAGTAGCAATTCTAATAAATGATAAAGACTATGTAACAGTAAATAGAGAGCATATACAAGATGAATAGAGCATAGTAAAAATATACAGGAATAAAGAAATGCGAGAAATACATACAAGAGATACGAACATCATATATGGAATCAAGAGATACATCTATCTAAGTGAGTGTATGAGTAACAATATACAAGAAAAATAAGAACTGCGGGGGTATGATTACATATCTACACTAAATACTCTCCACCCTCGACTGGTATAGTTGATCCAATCCATGACACGATATGACACAGAATTCTATGAGAAGGGAGCTAATCTTCTCATGAATCAGTGTCCATAGATATACAAGAACAACGGGGCGCACAAAAAATACGTCAGGAACTACCAGGAATAATATCTCATGACGGAATCCAAGAATACCAATGCGTGAAACCAAGTATCAAAAAAATCAAGGATATCTACCACTAAATACAAGAAACATAGAGAATATTATAAATAAAAAACTATCAGAGAATGTACTTGCCTAGAATCCGGTGAACAGTATTAAAGATGTCCGAAACGGTGCCTTGGAGACCTAAATATGGAATATTACATCAATACTGGGTTTTGAAATGAATACAAGTTAAACTAGTCCAAATCTAGGTCTTAAAGTTATTTCTAAGTCAAAATAGTCAAACTAGCTAAACTCTAGGTCAAACTAGTCAAACTTGGTCAAACTAACTATTTCTATGTTGTATGGGTCTATCTCTCAGATGTTGGGTCCATACCTTACTTATCTAGGTCATACTAGCTACATTAGGATACTAGAGTATCAATAAATAGCATTAAACATATAAATACTAGTTATATATTAGCTAATACTAACTCTATATTGATTACCTTGGCTTTGAGTCACCTTGGAATCAATACCTAGCTACCCTCTTGCTATTCACTATCAATACTTAAAGATAAGCCAATACCTTGACCTTACCTTGGTGTATCTCAAGAAAATTCAAGAAATAGTATCAACCCATATTAATACTTTAACCCATATACTAACTTACTCACTAACTTGTATGAACTGTTAATAATATCAAAACTTACTAATTAACAAAATACTAACTAATACTAACTGTTATCAATACTAATTGATAGCAATACTATATACTTATTGTTATCTAGTATATTAACCAATCTAATATAACTTACAATTATACTCAACAACGGATACCTACTAACTTAACTAATATACCAATTCAACAAATATACTAACTTAACACCTAACTGAACTAACATTAACAACTAACATCAACATACCCCCTTCATATAACCCGATTTTTGTGCTCACAACCCATTGCCCCTTGCTCTGAGCTGCTGCTCCCCTCCATTAGTCATGGTCTGTTTCAAACAGACCCGACTATCCCAAAGGACAGTCCACCCTCTACAGCAGCAACCCGACTTCTAACTCCTCTTCCCCATGTTGTAATGCAACAAACAAACACCACAATGCCCATATATGTGCATGACAGTCCCCAATGACCTATAGGTAATGACAATCCCTACTCTACTATAACGCACTATGACAGTCACCCTTAACCCCCAATGACTGATTCTATATACCAAAAGCATAAAGGATACACTACCATATATATGTGTGTGTGTGTATATATATATATATATATATATATATATATATATATATATATACATGAACACAACTAAAGAATATATACTTATATACATAGATATCATAGATACACTAGCTAAACAAAAGCAATCAACACTAGTTGGGGTATCAAAAACACCCACCAAGCAAAATATCAAACACATGGAGTGCACCATCCCCGTATCACATTAGATCTATAATACGCTTGCGATATGGCCCCAACACAACACCAATTATATCATAAATGATATGAGAAAGTCTATAATCACAATTATGAACTAAGGGCTAGCTACTCAAATACGTATCCGTGTCAAAATATGGCATTCTCAAATCTCTGGAAAGAAATAAGGAGAGAGAAGCTCTCCACCTATATGTGGCCGGCCCCTTTAGGCTTGGTGCCCAAGCAATATAGAAAGTCATAAATGCCCTTTAGGGCTTGTCATGAAAAAAATGATTAAAAAAGTTCTATTCCTAATGGTTTGACTAATTAAATCACCAACCTAATGAAATGGGCTAAAATAATTGGGCTCAAGTCTAATCTAATTAAATGTTAGCCCAAGAGTCATTATTAATTTAGTTAGGTCCACTAACATAAGTCCAAAAAATATAATATAATATCTAATAATAAATAAATTATACAATAAATAAATACTCAACATGCACCATAATTAATAATTATAAAATGACTAAAATATCCTTTCCAAAAAAATATCGTAGTGACACCTACATGTTATGTGTCACGCCCCAGTCCCAAAATACGTAGGACAAGGAATACGTAACACGCCAGCCGTATGTATACGAACTCCAATATATGGAAACCATATACACACGTACACTGTACATGAATATCCAATCCACAGTGGTAATATATGTCACAACAAGTCACACGCAGTTCTATATCTCATCCACAACACAAATAATAGAATAATGGAAATCAATAACTGAATATCAAAGAAGCAGTCTCAAATAGTAATTTCAAAGTGTGATAGTCGGGTGAAAACAAATCCACTACAAATCGACTATAATAAACTACTAAAGAGAGAAGAGAATAAACTCTAATATAAGAATAAATGTCTCAAAAAGAATAGCAACTAAAATCCCTAAACAGCTGCAATGAATCACATATAATCAGAAGGTAAGATCGTCTCAGACTGATAGGAAGCGTCAGGTCCAGGTCCATACTCCTGCGGGTACTCCTGCTCACCTATATCTGGAAGGGACCAGGTCCTCAGAGGGACGTAACAAGATACAAAAAGCATATGCCAATAAAGTACTGAAAATAAATATCCATTGGGGTCGCCTAACCGTCTAAGTGAATGCAGTTAAGAATACCTTTCCCCACAAGTGAGCTATCTGGCTGAAAACCTGGGATTTGGCATGGTTCTTTATTGGAGATCCAGGGGCCTAAAAAGGCACGACAACTTTCGAACGCCGGAGGCCCGCCTGATAATAATATAATATATAGTGGTCATCACCACCCGTATCTCCGGCGGAGAATCCGGACGCACAATAGAAAAAGTGTAAAGGAGCTCAAATGCGGTACTTGTTGTTCTCCCCATCCAATGCTCTAAGCATGTCATGTCCATGACATGATAAACCTCTAATAATCGCCAGGTCTACTAGCATGCAAAGTTTCTATTGGCAGTTATCCCTACCCGTCGCACGACCTATACATACCGGTGGCCAGCCGAGTACGCAAGTCCGTGTCCTACATGTGACTCACACTCGTGTAAGAATAGTGTCATGGCCAATGAAACATAAATGCCTCATGAAGATGGGGTAGTCTCATAAAGTAGGTCTAATGCATATACATAAATAAAAATATAGTACGACGACGCCGTCGTTGCACCCAAGTTTCCTTGGACGCGCAGTTTATTTAGCAGTTAAAATAAATAAACTAAATAAATAGAAAATAACCATGTATGCCTCATATGGAATGTAAATACAGTACAATGGCAAGGTATACTTGCCTGGCAAGAAATCTGTAAAGTGTACGCGCCCAAATATCAAGGACACGGAACCTGGAACTAAGAACTCCGAACAAACGTCTCCGGATGCTGAAATAAACATCACCAATATTTTCGGAATGAGCAAAATAGCTAAAAAATACATCCCTTTCGTCCAATTTGGACACAGGGGCAAAACGGTAATTTCGGATAAAAGTGGGGTCCACGTGTGGCCCACTTTGCACCGAAAAGCGTGCCAAGGGTAACAGTCTCTAAATAGGATAAACTATAGGTTAAACAACTCTAAATGTCAATACGAACCCAACGGTATGTCCAAATGTGGATTCCGATGGGCCGAACACAATTTTGTCCAAAAAGCCAACTGTGGGGCTCGCCAATTGGCGATTTGGTCAACCGTCTCAGAATTGCGTGAAAATTGGGTCACAGGACCAGCGCGTTACCATGAGTCAAGTGACGCAAGTTTCGTCGCAATCTGACAAGCGTGCACAAAATACGCGCTTGTTCCACAAAAGTTGCGACACGGAGTGTGTCCGCGGATACGGCCTGATTCAGGCGCGCACACGCGTCCGAATCAGTCTCCACGAATTTTCACATGTCCGGTTACGCTGCGTGCACCATTCGGTACACTTGGTACACGGCGGGGCGGTCCCGTTTGGCGGGGCGCGCTCCGTTTTCTAACTTTTGGAAATCTGGAAAAAGTGGGTGCGCGCAGTTTTGTGACGAATTTAATTATGTCCACAGCAACTAATAACATAGGGTTATTTAACATAAAATAAACTAGGTCAAGTGTTCTTCATGTATCAAAAAGAATCACCGAATTTGAATCTCTGTGGTGGGAGATACGAACTCGGCAATATAGGTGGTCACCGCAGTTTTCTGCGATTCCAGAATTGGGTCTGTTCGTGCCCACTTTGGACGCTATTTTTCGCCTAGGGGTACACGTTTTCCGAGGTTGGCTATAATACAAATATGGAAGAGGGTTAAGGGGTGAGCATACCGGTGAAGACGGAACAACGTTTGGTTGAGCGAGTCGAAGGAAAACAATTCCGGAGCGAAGGTACCTCATGTGGGAATCCGCAGTGCGCGAGGTCGGAGTCGTCGGGATGGTTTGGATGGCTTGGCGGGGCTCCTCTGGCTGCGGTGACGGCTCTAGATGGGAAAAGGAGGTCTGGAGATTTTAGGTTAGGGTTTTTTGGAAGATATATATGTATATATATATTTAATTGGGAGAGAGAGGGTGTAGGGTGGTTCGGCCAAAGGGGGGGTCGGGTCCGTGAACAAATATTAAAGGGTGGCACTAGCAGCAAGTTGCTAGAGAAGGGTCTGGGAAGTAGCAAATTGTTAATGAATGACATTTGCTAAGGAATGGAGTGGGGCGGTCCCAGGAAGTTTTCTAGGATGGTTTAGCAAATTCCTAAGGAATGTAAGTATAGTAGTTAAGGGATGGTTTTAAGTAGTTGATTTGTTATTATTACTATTATTATTATTATTATTATTATATTCTTATTTAATTCTTCTTTTACTTTCTTTTCTTTTTCTTTCTAAATATATAGATACATATATATATTTTTATATACATATATATTATATATATACTCATAAGAAAATTTATGGATTATAATAATGCACACCATTAGGCTAGCAACAGCTTAAGGGGTCTCCTACATGGAATAAATTTAAAAAAAATCCTGATGGTCCCATAAGTCATCTAAGTACCCGAACACCTAAAATAAAAATTATTAAAAATCTATTTCTCCTATTTAGACCTAATTACTACAATTTAATTAATAATTAATAAATAAAGGGTATATACGATTTTTAGGAAGGGGGTTTTACATTCTACCCAGCTTGTAAAAATTTTGTCCTCGAAATTAAAATTAAGCCACGATAGAATACAAGGATGGTATAAGATATAAATTAATAATATAAATTCATACCTTGGTCTGCGAATAGGTTCAGAAAATGCTTGCGCATGTCGTCCTCGCGCTCCCAAGTTGATTCTCCTGGTGCACCATGCCTCCATGCTACGCGAACCAAGGGAATGGACTGGTTCCTCAACACTTTCTCTCGACGATCAAGGATTCCCACGAGTTGCTCTTGGTATGACAAGCTCGGCCCAATGGTGATCTCTAAATGGTCGAGAACATGACTGCTGTCTGCCACATATCGCTTGAGCTGCGACACATGGAATACGTCATGTACTCCCTCTAGTGAAGGTGGTAGCGCAAGTCGATATGCCACCTCTCCGACTCTCTCGAGCACGTCAAATGGTCCAATATACCTTAGACTCAACTTGCCGCGTCCTCCGAATCGGATGGTGCCTCTGGTCGGTGATATCCTCAAGAAGACGTGATCGCCCTCTTTGAACTCCAAAGGACGACGATGAAGGTCTGCCCACTGCTTCTGCCTGTCTTGCGCTGCTCGCAAGTGTCCCTGAATCTTCTTGACTGTCTCTACGGTGTTGACCACCAACTCGGGTCCCAAAATCTGACGTTCTCCCACGTCACTCCAACACACAGGAGACCTATATTTTCTTCTATACAATGCTTCAAACGGAGCCATCTGAATACTCGCTTGATAGCTGTTATTGTAAGAAAACTCTACAAGATGTAGGTGGTCCTCCCATGATCCTCCGAAGTCTAACATACAAGCCCTCAACATATCTTCCAATGTCTGAATAGTACGCTCCGACTGCCCATCTGTCTGCGGGTAGTAAGATGTACTGAACTTCAGACGAGTACCAAGACTCTCCTGCATGCTCCTCCAAAAGTGCGATGTGAAGCGCGAATCTCTGTCCGATACAATACTGACTGGTATGCCGTACAATCTCATGATCTGCCTCATATATAAGTCAGCTAAAGCTTATGTAGACTGACCCACTCTAAAAGGTATAAAATGGGCTGACTTTGTGAGTCGGTCCACTATTACCCACACTGCATCTCTCCCACTTGGACTTTTGGGAAAACCCGTGACAAAGTCCATAGTGATGTGCTCCCACTTCCACTCTGGAATCGGAAGTGGTTGCAATAATCCTGCTGTCCTCTGGTGCTCCGCCTTCACTTGTTGACATACCAGACATTTAGCTACAAAGCGAGCTATCTCTCTCTTCATTCCATGCCACCAGAAGTGTTGTCGTAAGTCACGATACATCTTGGTGCCTCCAGGATAAATAGAATAAATCGAACTATGAGCCTCTGCTATCAGCTCCTATCGAATCTCTCCATTTAGAACATAAAGACGATTACCACATCGTAATATCCCATCCTCGTGAATGCACAATCCTGTCTGCTCTCCGGCCTCTGTCCTTTCCTTCAGTCTCCAGAATCTGGCATCTGTAGGCAAAGCTGCCTTAATCCTCTCTACCAATGATGATTGTACTTGCAAGTTGGCTAGTGTCCCATCTGCTCCTGGTAGTATCACTTCAATGCCAAGCTCTTGCAAGTCCTCCAGTAGTTCCCTCTGTGCTGTCAAGAAGTAAGCTGATAGTTTCCGGCTTAACGCATCTGCTACCACGTTAGCCTTGCCTGGATGATAATGTAGCTCTATCTCAAAATCTTTCATCAACTCGAGCCATCGACGTTGTCTCATATTTAACTCCTTCTGCGTGAAGACGTACTTGAGGCTTTTGTGGTCTGTATAGATCTCCACTCGTTCCCCATATAAGTAATATCTCCATAGCTTCAGGGCAAATACAACGGCTGCAAGTTCCAAGTCATGAGACGGATAATTTTTCTTATGTACTCGTAACTGCCTAGATGCATATGCAATCACCTTGCCATGCTACATCAATACGCATCCTAAGCCTTTTCCTGATGCGTCACTGTAGATCACATAACCTCCTGATCCTGACGGAATCGTCAATACTGGTGCTGTAGTCAGTCGCTTATTTAACTGTTCAAAGGCTGCTTGACACTCGTCAGTCCATATAAATTCTTGGTCCTTACAAGTCAAGCGAGTCATAGGTGCCGCTATTCTTGAGAAGTTTTCCACGAACCGTCGGTAATATCCCGCAAGTCCAAGGAAACTCCTCACCTCTGCTGCTGATTTAGGAACAGGCCATGTCTCAACTGCTGAGATCTTCTCTGGATCAACAGAAATACCATCTCCTGTAACAACATATCCAAGAAATAAAACTCTGTCCAAGAAGAACTCACATTTGCTGAGTTTAGCATATAACTGCTCTCTCCTCAAGGTCTCTAGAACAATCCGCAGGTGCTCCTCGTGCTCCTCGTGGCTCTTCGAATAGACAAGTATATCATCTATGAAGACGACCACGAATTGGTCCAAGTACTGGTGGAAGACTCGATTCATCAAGTCCATGAAGATCGCTGGAGCATTGGTCAAACCAAATGGCATGACCAAAAACTCGTAGTGCCCATATCTTATTCTGAATGCGATCTTCGGAATGTCCTGCTTCCGTACCTTCACTTGGTGATATCCCGATCTCAAATCAATCTTCGAGAATACCTTAGCTCCACTGAGTTGATCAAATAGGTCATCAATGTGTGGCAATGGATATTTGTTCTTCACTGTCACTGCATTCAAGGCTCTGTAGTCAATGCACATACGCACTGACCCATCCTTTTTGGGTACAAACAACACTGGTGCTCCTCAGGGTGATGCACTCGGTCGGATGAAACCTTTCTTCTCTAGCTCCTTTAATTGTGCCTTCAGCTCGTCCATCTCCTTCTTCGCTAGTCTGTAAACATGCGATGCTATAGGTGCTGCTCCGGGTACTAGTTCAATTGAAAACTCTACGTCTCTGTCTGGGGGTAGTCCTGGCAAATCCTCTGGAAAGACGTCTAGAAATTCTGAAATAATAGGGTGATAGACAACATCGTCCATTGTGAGCTGTATACCATCAAGGATTTCTGTGGATCCTCGGACAAACTCAAGTTCAGTCTGGCCTGGTACCTTAAAAAGAATGCTTCCTCCAAAGCAATCGAGGAAAGCATGGTACTTGCTTAGCCAGTCCATTCCAAGCACAATATCAAAAGATGACATAGGAAGGACTAAGAGTTTGGCGTTCATCTCTCTGCCACGTATCACTATAGGGCCCGATCTATAAACTCGACTAACTGGTACAACTCCTCCTCCGGTTAGAATTCTAACACAACTAGATAATGGTGTTGAGGCAATGTTGTGTTTGGCAATAAAACTAGATGATATGAATGAGTGGGTGACTCCCGTATCAAATAATGTCACAGCAGGAAAAGTAAAAGTAAGGGTAATACCTGCTATGACATCCACCTAATGATCCATGTCATCTACCTCCAATGCAAAAGCTCACCCGTTCCTCTGCGGCTGTCCATGTCCAGTCCTCATATACTGCTCCTCCTGAGTGGGTAGCGGTGGTCCTCTCTGAAATCCTCCTGCTGCTGGGGGTCGAGGTGCTCCCTGTCCAGTCATCTGCTGGGTTGGCTTCGGTGCTGGAAGCGCTAATCTCTGGGCTGGAGGTGGAAGTGTCTGCTGCATTGGGCAGTCTTTCGCCAGGTGCTGTCCAGAGCCACATCTCATACACTGACCCAAGCGAGTCCGACAATCTCTTGAAATATGTCCGTTTCTCCCACAATAACTGCAATAGGGCTTCCCCAGATTCTGGTACGGTGCTGCTCGGTGTTGCTGATGCTGTTGTGCCAAAGGACGTCTGATAGGTCCTCCCTGCTGTGTCCTTGCCGGTCCCTGCTGTATCCTTGCTGTTCCTTGTTGTGTCCGCAGCTGACCTCCATTTCCTCTGCTAATGGTTTCCTGAAATCTGGCCTCTGTCAGTAGTTCAGCAAAAGATACTCGGGACTGCGAGCTTGTATAATATTGAAGCTCCTGGGTCAGTCCTCGATAAAATCTCTTAGCCTTAGCCAAGTCATTTGGTATCAAAGCAGCGCCATATTTGCTGAGTCGACTAAACTCGGCATCATACTCGTCCATGATTCGGTTCCCTTGCTCTAAGTGAAGAAACTGATCATACAAGGTGTCCTTGACAGTGTCCGGGAAGTACTTTCCCTCAAAGCATTCCAAGAACTGCTCCCAAGTCTGGTAAGTACCCAACTGGCGCTCCATGGATTCCCACCAGTGATGAGCATTACCATCTAGAAGCGTCCGTACACCCGTCATCCATAGGTCCGTAGGTAACTGCGATGCCTCCAGTAGCTTCTGCGTGTGAGTGATCCAGCTGGTAGTCTCCTCCGGGCTCTCAGTGCCCTTGTACTGCCTTGCACCCAACTGAACAAAATCCTTTACTGATCCAACCCTAGCTCGAGGTACTGGAGCTAGTGCTTGGGCTGGTACAGTAGCATGTGCAGCCATCCTCTCCAGTGCTGCCAAAAATTCTTGCCTCTGCTCGGCTGCCTGCTGCCTCTGCTCGGCTGCCTGCTGCCTCTGTTCCTGTATCATCATCTGAAAGAATTGGAACATCTGCGCTTGGCCATCTTGCGGTACTGGGATAGGTGGAAGGTTCCCAATAGGTGAAGTGGGAAGATCAGATGGAACTGGGGTATGAGTCTGTCCATCTGGCCCCGGAAGCCTAGGAATCGTTGGGGTCCCTCCTTGAGTCTGACCATTGACTCCAGAAGTTGCGTCGCCATCGGCGGCAGTACATCCATTTTGCATATCCATCTCTCTGCAGTTGATGTACGAAACGATTAGAAAAAGTACAGGAATCAAACAGGATGCAAGTATTAAATAGGAAGGATGAATTTCAATCAAGCGTGGATGAGATCCTTATACTCTATTCCTATACACAGGCTTATTCGGTACAGTTACGTAACCGAGACAATATATTCTTGACCTGCATGGGCCACTACAAAAATATGTCACGCCCCAGTCCCAAAATACGTAGGACTAGGAATACGTAACACGCCAGCCGTATGTATACAAACTCCAATATATGGAAACCATATACACACGTACGCTGCACATGAATATCCAATCCACAGTGGTAATATACGTCACAATAAGTCACACGCAGTTCTATATCTCATCCACAACACAAATAATAGAATAATGGAAATCAATAACTGAATATCAAAGAAGCAGTCTCAAATAGTAATCTCAATGTTGATAGTCGGGTAGAAACAAATCCACTGTAAATCGACTATAATAAACTACTAAAGAGAGAAGAGAATAAACTCTAATATAAGAATAAATATCTCAAAAAGAATAGCAACTAAAATCCCTAAACAGCTGCAATGAATCACATATAATCAGAAGGTAAGATCGTCTCAGACTGATAGGAAGCGTCAGGTCCAGGTCCATACTCCTGCGGGTACTCCTGCTCACCTATATCTGGAAGGGACCAGGTCCTCAGAGGGACGTAACAAGATACAAAAAGCACATGCCAATAAAGTACTAAAAATAAATATCCATTGGGGTCGCCTAACCGTCTAAGTGAATGCAGTTAAGAACACCTTTCCCCACAAGTGAGCTATCTGGCTGAAAACCTGGGATTTGGCATGGTTCTCTATTGGAGATCTAGGGGCCTAAAAAGGCACGACGACTTTCGAACGCCGAAGGCCCGCCTGATAATAATATAATATATAGTGGTCATCACCACCCGTATCTCCGGCGGAGAATCCGGGCGCACAATAGAAAAAGTATAAAGGAGCTCAAATGCGGTACTTGTTGTTCTCCCCACCCAATGCTCTAAGTATGTCATGTCCATGACATGATAAATCTCTAATAACCGCCAGGTCTACTAGCATACAAAGTTTCTATTGGCAGTTATCCCTATCCGTCGTACGACCTATACATACCGGTGGCCAGCTGAGTACGCAAGTCCGTGTCCTACATGTGATTCACACTCGTATAAGAATAGTGTCATGGCCAATGAAACATAAATGTCTCATGAAGATGGGGTAGTCTCATAAAGTAGGTCTAATGCATATACATAAATAAAAATATAGTACGACGACACCGTCGTTGCACCCAAGTTTCCTTGGACGCGCAGTTTATTTAGCAGTTAAAATAAATAAACTAAATAAACAAAAAATAACCATGTATGCCTCATATGGAATGTAAATACAGTACAATGGCAAGGTATACTTGCCTGGCAAGAAATCTGTAAAGTGTACGCGCCCAAATGTCAAGAACACGGAACCTGGAACTAAGGACTCCGAACAAACGTCTCCGGATGCTGAAATAAACATCACCAACGTTTTCGGAATGAGCAAAATAGCTAAAAAGCACATCACTTTCGTCTAATTTGGACACAGGGGCAAAACGGTAATTTTGAGTAAAAGTGGGGTCCACGTGTGGCCCACTTTGCACCGAAAAGCGTGCCAAGGGTAACAGTCTCTAAATGGGACAAACTATAGGTCAAACAACTCTAAATGTCACTACGAATCCAATGGTATGTCCAAATGTGAATTCCGATGGGCCGAACACAATTTTGTCCAAAAAGTCAACTGTTAGGCCCGCCAATTGGCAATTTGGTCAACCGTCTCAGAATTACGTGAAAACTGGGTCACAGGACCAGCGCGTTACCACGAGTCCAGTGGCACAAGTTTCATCGTAATCTGACAAGCGTGCACAAAATACGCACGAGTTCTACAAAAGTTACGACACGGAGTGTGTCCACGGATACGGCCTGATTTCGGCGCGCACACCCGTCCGAATCAGTCGCCACAAATTTTTACGTGTCCGGTTACGCTGCGTGCACCATTCGGTATACTTGGTACACGGTGGGGCGGTCCCGTTTGGCGGGGCGCGCTCCGTTTTCCAACTTTTGGAAATCTGGAAAAAGTGGGTGCGCGCAGTTTTATGACGAATTTAATTATATCCACAGCAACTAATAACATAGGGTTATTTAACAAAAAATAAACTAGGTCAAGTGTTCTTCATGTATCAAAAAGAATCACCAAATTCGGATCTCTGTGGTGGGAGATACGAACTCGGCAATATAGGTGGTCACCGCAGTTTTCTGCGATTCCAGAATTGGGTCTGTTCGCGCCCAATTTGGACGCTATTTTTCGCCTAGGGGTACACGTTTTCCGAGGTTGGCTATAATACAAATATGGAAGAGGGTTAAGGGGTGAGCATACCGGTGAAGACGGAACGGCGTTTGGTTGAGCGAGTCGACGGAAAACAATTCTGGAGCGAAGGTGTCTCGTGTGGGAATTCGCAGTGCGCGAGGTCAGAGTCGTCGGGATGGTTTGGATGGCTTGGCGGGGCTCCTCTGGCTGCGGTGACGGCTCTAGATGGGAAAAGAAGGTCTGGAGATTTTAGGTTAGGGTTTTTTGGAAGATAAATATGTATATATATATATTTAATTAGGAGAGAGAGGGTGTAGGGTGGTTCGGCCAAAGGGGGGTCGGGTCCGTGAACAAATATTAAAGGGTGGCACTAGCAGCAAGTTGCTAGAGAAGGGTCTGGGAAGTAGCAAATTGTTAATGAATGACATTTGCTAAGGAATGGAGTCGGGCGGTCCCAGGAAGTTTGCTAGGATGGTTTAGCAAATTCCTAAGGAATGTAAGTATAGTAGTTAAGGGATGGTTTTAAGTAGTTGATTTGTTATTATTACTATTATTATTATTATTATATTCTTATTTAATTCTTCTTTTACTTTCTTTTCTTTTTTTTCTAAATATATATATACATATATATATTTGTATATACATATATATTATATATATACTCATAAGAAAATTTATGGATTAGAATAATGCACACCATTAGGCTAGCAACAGCTTAAGGGGTCTCCTACATGGAATAAATTTCGAAAAAATCCTGATGGTCCCATAAGTCATCTAAGTGCCCGAATACCTAAAATAAAAATTATTAAAAATCTATTTCTCCTATTTAGACCTAATTACTACAATTTAATTAATAATTAATAAATAAAGGGTATATACGATTTTTAGGAAGGGGGTTTTACATTATGGAAGTGACTGCTGCCAGTTTGGCTTACCTAAAAGAACATGCATCCAAGCTTCCATCTGTAGAGGACACTCCAGAAGAGGGAGAACTCCAAATCCTATGGTCCTCGTGGGCTAACCTCTCCGATGAAGATGGCACAGCCCCCCCTCCGAAGGAGTCTTCAAAAGTCTTCCCAGCCTCGAGACCCCCAGGCCCCCGAAGCCCCAGAAAAGTTACCACCCATCCAAAAAGTCAAAAATCCCCCCGCCCTCGATGCTTAGGGTCACCTGAAAAGCTTCTAAGCTGTCACTACCACTTTCCGGACGAAGAATATTTTTATGTTTTCCTAATATTGGTAATATTATGAATATTTGTATTTCAAATTATTGCTTTGAGTGATAATTATTTTTACAAAACTAGTATTGATATTTTTATATTTATAATTGGTATAGTTTTATAGGTTATATATATTGTACACAGTTAATGGTTAGTTGTTAGCCATTAGTTAGATTAGTGGTTATTGAACCTATTTGGAACTAACTAGACTTGTCATGGATAAACATTAGTTAGACTAGACTTGAGCCCAATAATTAGTTTATTTCATTAAGTTAAGTGGATTAATTAATCAACCATTAGGAAAAGAAGCTTCCACCTTAATCCTTTTCTTTATGACAATCCCCAAAGGGCTTTTTAGACACTTTATATTTCTTGAGAGCCAAGAAATAGGGGTCGACCTATTAGAGAAGGTGGAGACTCTATCTCCTCTCTTTTTTTTTATTCCAAATTTAGATCTAGAAAATTTTCTTTCCAAATTTTCTCTTTCCTACACCAATTTTCTTCCCAATACCTATTTACTTTACCATTGGAGACTCTAGAAGCAAGAAGGAGGCAAGAATCTATAATTTGGTGGAAGGAGCACAAGTTGAAGGCTATTGACTTCCATTTGGAGGCTTGCATTAGGAATCCATCTTCCAATAGGTACAATTATATTTTTCTTTTTTAATTAGACTTTAAATATGTAGTTTAATCATTAGGAACCCTCCAATGTACTAAGGCTACCTATAGGAAGAAGATTTGACTACTAAGGACCTCTATTGTGAAAGTTACCATGTGTTTTGGTTCAATTTTAGAAGAAATTCGAGATTGGCACATCAAGTATTTGTCAATAGGTTAGGTTGTTATTTTGGTATTTGTTTTAGTGTTATGAGTCTAGTATCATATCCATAATTGGATACATGTAGGCTATGTCATAATAATTCGATATCACGGGTTGATTTAGGAGTTTTTCCTTCGACACGAGGGTGTATACATGTCGTATTTTGACACGAGCACATAGTTGAGTAGCTACCTCTTTGTATTACTTCTAAATGTGATTCTAGAATTGCTCGTATCCTTTGTGATCCTTTTGGTGGTGTGTCAGGGCTGTATCGTAAGAGTATCATAGATTGAGTATGAAATGGGTGCAGTTCACTCCACGTGTTTGTTGTTTTATATTCTAATTTAATTAGACTTGTGTGTAGGTATTTGAGTATTGTTTTATATATATATATATATATATTTATTATACTTTTATCTATCTATATTTATAGGATGCATTTTTGGGTATTTGGTTGTATATGGGGAGAGGGGGATTCATTGTGGTTATGTATAGATGTGCTCACTGTTTTGAGTCCATATATGGACTGTAGGTATTAGTGCACCGATATAGAGAAAATGTTAACTGATTTGGACTGTAGTGCACATGGTTCTC
The DNA here is from genome assembly GCA_036927795.1 of Iris macrosiphon. Classification (NCBI taxonomy): domain Eukaryota; kingdom Viridiplantae; phylum Streptophyta; class Magnoliopsida; order Asparagales; family Iridaceae; genus Iris; species Iris macrosiphon. The sequence goes on along the minus strand of JAYESA010000004.1, from coordinate 87,273,313 downwards.
ATAAGTGTGTGCTTTGAGGGGTGTTACCCGACTATAGGGAGGACAGTGGGTTGTCGAAGAAGACAATGGTATGTGGGTTGCAAGGGTGCACTTGCACCCATGAGCAGTGTAGTAGCTACTGCTACTTGCTGCTATGTTCAACAACAATGTGTGTAGGGAACAGTTGCAGGTTGATGGAGATTGGAGGAGAACACTATGTAGTCGGGTTTGGGGCTAGTTGCCACAGTAACTTAGTGCACAAGAAACTACAGCAGCCTTGGCCTGCTATTATAGTGAATACAAGTGAATGTAAGTGAATAGAAGTAAGGGGGACTGTAGTAGGCTATAGTGGATGCATGTGGTTTATATATATATATATATAAATGATTAGTTAATGCATGTTAGTTAGTTAGTTAGATGTTTTCTTATGATGTTAGTTAATAGGATTAATAGTTTGATATATGTTATTTTCATATTTCTTTACTTAATTGTAATAGTTAAGTTATTAATCGATGGATGCTAGTGATTGTGTTAACTGATGGTTAGTGTGAGTTGAGTAGTTAGTGTTTAGATATGACTTAATAGTTGAGTTGTTATGTTAGATAACTAGTGATATAATGATGTTAGTTATATAGTATATAGATATGATAACTGTCAGTTAAATGCTATAACTGTTGGTAACAGTTAGAGGTAAGTATTGTTAGTATGTTAGATATGTCAGTTGTTAAATAGGTTATGAGAAGTTAAATGTTAGTGTTAGTCATAGTATGTTAGTTAAGTTATATTAGCTTGTATGTTAGTTGATGGTTAGGAGTTATGTAAGGTTAGAAGTTAGAAGTTATTAGTGTTAGTTGATAAAGGTATATGTTAAGTTAGAGTATGATATTAATTAGTGCAGTGGTTTAGTATAGTACATGTTAGTGTTGTTTAGAGTTGTTAGTGAGTATTGGTAAAATTAATAGAATGTTAGTATATATAAATACATTAGTTGGTAGTTATGTATTAGTTGAGTTCAGGTTTGTCTAGTTACCTTGAGTTATCACAAGGTAATGTAAGGTATTGGGTATTCACTTCAGGTATTAGTGTGGGTATCAAGATGGTGTTAGGTAGTGTGATACCAAGTTGGCTCAAAGCCAAGATATCCATCTAGAGATAGTTTAGCTAAGAGATATAGTATATATTATACTTATATATTTTTATATAGTATATAGTATATTGTTTAGTGCATATCTTATGATACAAAATAGTATTGATACTCTAGTATCCTAATATATCTAGTATAGCCTAGATACATAGTGTGTGGACCCAATAACCTAGAGATGGACTCATACAACCTAGAAAGAGCTAGTTTAACCAAGATTGACTAGTTTGACTTAGAGTTGACCTAGTTTGATAATTTTGACTTAGAATTGGTTTTATGACCTAGAATTGTACTAGTCTAACTTGTTATCATTTCAAAATATTGTATTGATATAATATTTCATATTTAGGTCTTCAAGGCACTGTTTCGGATACCATTTTATACTCTAATTCTGATTTCAGGCGAGTACATCTATCTGTTAGTTTTTATTTCATGATAGTGTATATATTACTTATTTTAGAATTGTTTACTTGATTCTGACACAGTGGCTACACGGACTAGTACTAAATGGATCTTGTCATTGGATGTTATCCCCTATCATGTTCAGCGAGTACTCTTTCACATGTATTTTATCGTATGTATCGGGTATTGATTATTGTGTACTTCATGTACACACACTGCTTATATTCAGTATGCTCATATTCGTGTATAAATACTGCTCACATTCAGTGTGCCCATCAGTGTGCCCATATTCGTGTTCGTAACGTATCGTGATTGGATCCATGAGTATTGGTTGGAGATGGGGGAGTAGGAGTTGGTTATGTGATCAAGTCCAAGTATATTCGTGTACATGTCGATTACATATCACAAGTATAATCGAGTTACCATATTATATTCATGCTCAACCCAAACCGATCACATAATGAACTTGTACTCTATGGCACATTAGCTAGTATTATCTTTTTTTTACTTGCAGTTATTCTCTATTACCGATTCTTTACTTTCCAGTTTATTACATGTTTACTTTAGTTCATTTTTATGTCCTATTGTAGTTAGCTTGTATTCTTTTCTATTACCGGTTATATATGCTATACAATGCACTTAGAACCGCTTTCAGAGTTTTGTACTTCATTCCTTTCATGATTGGATAATATTTTTTTAGCATTTGTTGTGCTCTCCATTCCAGAATTTTAGAGTGATACTATAGATAAGACTGCTCTTACCTGTGGACTTGAGGTGAGTATTGTAAAGATTAGTTAGTGTTTATTTTTTTTATACGTTGTCTAGTTTTCTTCTTGCAGAATGTTATTGATTATCCTTCTTATTCGTTATTCTTTTAGATTATTATGATTGAGTACACGGTAGTACTGGTTGTACTAGATAGATAGATAGATAGATAGATAGATAGATAGATAGATCGATAGATAGATAGATAGATAGACAGACAGATAAGGATAACCTAGACAATATTCTACCGCCGATGTTGCTGTGTAGGCTAGATGTACCCACGTATCCGTGCCACGATCATGCGAGTGCGGATCATGATAAATTTTTATGGTGGCCTATGCAGGTCAGGCTTCGCAAGTTGTGTGATATCATGGTAGTACAATGATTTAGTTATACTACTGCGAGCCTGCGATAGGATATATAATATAATATATTATGATGAGAATACTCAATCACAAATTAGGACTTCTTAAGAGATTCCTGGGATGACCCTTGAGAATCTTGTTTTAAACACCAATTTAAAATCTTTTTCTTTTGTTTCCATTCACTCTTACTTGTTGTTATTGAATTTAATTCTTGATAATCGGTTGTTGAATTTAATTTTGGTGTTCGTTGTTGAGTTTGATTTTATATCGAGATGAATGATTACAAACTAAATTATGGTATCTTCTGATAATATATGATGATGAGGACATAGATAAAGGTAAAACGTCTGCTTTAGATATGGAATCTTTAATACATCCATATTATCTGGTGTGGCAGAAACGTAGAGACCTGACTTTGGATGTACATATTTTAGTTATAAAATTTAGAATTTTTTGCAGCCATACCGGTTGGCGTTGTGAGGATTCTAGATGACATGATTATAGAGTTGCATGCCTTAGTTATGGAATCTATCATTTACAGCAGCTATGCTTATTGGCGCGATGAGAATTTTGAGTATCATAATTTCAGACAGACGCATATAATTATTAGATTGTATCTTAAATTGGTCATTAACATATTATCTTAAATCTTTTTCCACTTATGTTATTATAGGATTATGTTCCATCACCACTATTAGCTCAGGAATAGGGATACCTTCGGTTCCTTTAGTCCAGTTCCTTATAGAGTTTTATTTCATTAGTTCATGAGATTCCTTGGATAGTGTAATAGTCTGGTAACTTGTAATTAGGGTTGTGTCCTTAAGTATCAGTGTTAATTTTTTGAAGTGTAGCTTATGAGTCTGTGAGTGATTCTTGGTTGGGCATATGAGCAAATAGGCATCAGACTAGAGATAACTTATAGAACAGTACCCTTGTAGCCATAGTTCTATGGTAGGTATCAGTATAGTTAGTAGTGGTACCAATGGTATAAGAGTAGAGAGTATCAGTGGTGATTCTAGGAGTTGGTATCAATATCAGCATGCATGTTCTGGACAATCATGAATTCAGGTAGTTGGGTTAGCCATGTAACAGTTACGTATCAGAAAATTCTATTAAAAATCAATGGAGCATGATATTCTATAGAGTAGTTAATACTTGAGTGTGTTAAGAGTAGAGAAATATATATTAGAGGGGTATTAGTGAGTGTGCCATAGTAAAGTGGTACCAATATGTATAGAGAAGAGTGTGAGAAAATAAGAATGTATTGTGCTAAAGTAGTAGGACTTGTGCTACAAGTGGAAGTAGAGCATTGATGTGGGTATATAGGAGTGCATCAGTATATGACTAGTGATGAGTATATCACTTAATTTTGAGGGTATTGATGTGTTAAGGAGATAGGTTTGATGAAAGACTGAAGTATAGTATTCAAAATTGTGTGCACAATGCACAGAGGATGATGAGTGAATACAAGATAGTGAAGTAAAATACCAGTGTGAGAGTTTCATGAGTATCAGACATGGATGTCTGGGTAATAGAAATTCCAGTAGTGTGTCATGGGTGAAGAGGTATCAAGGTTGGTCATGAAAAATGTACTAGTGTATCCTGATTAGTGTATCAGTCTATAGGTTCAGGTATAGAATATATAGGAGGAGATATATAGATAACAATAGAGATATGGAATCATGAGAGTAAAGTAAAAAATATGTATTATAGAAGTAAAATAACTAAGTGCATAAGATGCATGTGATCATGAGTTATAGTGAGTGTGATGAGGTGATCTAATGATGAAGCTAGTGTCCAAAATGGTAGTAGTGTTGTGGTAAACTGTTGTAAGTAATAAGAAGTTAGTGCCCTAGAATATTAAGAACATATGATGTATATAGTTAGGAGCTAGTATTTATGTATCTAGAGTGCCTAGAGAAAGTAGCAGTATTCAGAGTACAACAAAGTTTAGTTGAGTGATGTGCTAGTACCAATAAATATCGTGTGTGATAATATTAGATTGGTGTATCAGTTAATATGGATAAAAAAGCATTTAGAAGTAAGAGTATAAGTGATCCAGGCAGTAAAGGAGAAGATAATCTATACAGAAGTAAGTTTAGTAGGTATCGTACCTTGCTAGTTTTGGGTATATAAGTCGTATGTATCAGGGAATAGTACGAGAGGTATAAAGAGAACCCTAGAGAGATTAATGTATAGATGAGATGTCATGGTGTCGTAATTGCTAGGAGGTCTTTGTGTATGTGTTTAGATACTAATGTATAGATGAGAACCCTAGAGAGATTAATCGATGTTAGAGTATGAGTTTTGCACCAAGTATCAGGATAGGAGGAGTACCCTAGTAGCAAGAGCCAGAGTATCTCAAGTATTATGGAAGTTAAGTACAAATATTTTAGTGACTAGTATATTAAGTATAGAGGAGAGGCGAGAGTAACCTGGTATGAGGAGGTCATCTAAAGCACTATATAAGAGTTAGTGCCTTGTATAGACAATATTAAGATATAAGTAGGCATCCTATTGAGGGTATTCAAGATGGACAAGGGTGTACCAATAGAGAACATAATTAAGAGTGTAAACGAGTATTCCTTACAAGTAAATGATTAAGAAATTTTGGTAATTCCAAGACTGAAAAAGATAAAGGAGATAATGCCAATAAGTTAAGTTTGTCCACAACATAGAACTATAGTATACCACTTGTATTTGGCAACCCTCGATATTAAAATATCTTGACAGGATGATGGTTGGTAAATGTTTGATGTGAGAGGAACTAGGCCACCGGTGGCATAGAAGATTACCCTACACCAGCAGAGGAAGACACCCCAGCGGGATAGGGCTTTTTGTAATGAGGGTCGAGTCGGAGACCAACGCTACAGGTGTTGGGTTAGTAAGTTCTATTTATCTGTGTGATACCTAGTATCTTATAGATACCTTAGTAATTTGTGCTATGGTATGGTCAGTGGAAACCTTGATAGAGACTGAATTCATGACAGCCAGATACTATATTCATACAAGATTGTTCCTTCAGTAGAATTGCAGGATTGTACGTTATATGATAGGACTATCTTAGACTATGATTGTTGGGGGTTGACCGTAGTAAAACTTTTTATGAATAAGTTATGACGGACCCAAGAGAGAGGGGTAAGGGTTTTAATTTTAAGGAAAAAATTCTACTAAGGGGGTAGAGTTTTCACTACCGCTTTGCGGAAGAAGAGTATTTTCGCCTTTTCCTAATATTGGTAATATTGTAAATATTGGTATTTCAAATTATTGCTTTGAGTGATAATTATTTTACAAAACTAGTATTGATATTTTTATATTTATAATTGGTATGGTTTTATATGTTATATATATTATATATAGTTAATGGTTAGTTGTTAGCCATTAGTTAGATTAGTGGTTAGTGAACCTATTTGGACCTAACTAGACTTGTCATGGATCAACATTAGTTAGACTACTTGAGCCCAATAATTAGTTTATTCATTAAGTTAAGTGGATCAATTAATCAACCATTAGGAATAGAAGCTTCCATCTTAATCTTTTTCTTCATGACAAGCCCCAAAGGGCATTTTAGATTTCATATTTCTTGAGACCCAAGGAATAGGGGCCGGCCTATTAGAGGGGGTGGAGACTCTCTCTCTCTCTCCTCTCTTTTCTTCATTCTAAATTTAGATCAAGAATTTTTTTCCTAAATTTTCTCTTCCCTATACCAATTCCCTTCCCAATACCTCTCTACTTCACCATTGGAGACTCTAGAAGCAATGAGGAGGCAAGATCTACAATTTGGTGGAAGGAGCACAAGTTGAAGGCTATTGACATTCATTTGGAGGCTTGCATTGGGAATCCATCTTCCAATTGGTACAATTCAATTTTTTTTCTTCTAATTAAGCTTTAAATATGTAGTTTAATCATTAGGAACCCTTCCATGGACTAGGGCTACCTATAGGAAGAAGATTTGACTACTAGGGACCCCTATTGTGAAAGTTACCTAAATTTTGTATCAATTTTGGGAAAAATTCAAGATTGGCACATCAAGTATTTATCAATAGGTTAGGTTGTTGTTTTGGTATTTGTTTTAGTATTATGAGTCTAGTTTCGTGTCTACAATTAGATAAATGTAGGCTGTGTCATAACAATTGGATGACACACATTAATTTAGGGCTTTTTCCTTCGATACGAGGGTGTACACATATCATATTTTGACATGGACACGTAGTTGAGTAGCTAGATCTTTGTATTACTTCTAAATATGATTCTAGACTTGCTCGTATCCTTTGTGATACTTTTGGTGGTGTATCGGTGCTGTATCACAAGCGTATCATAGATTTAGTGTGATACGGGTGCGGTGTACTCCACGTGTTTGTTATTTTATATTCTAATTTAATTAGATTTGTGTGTAGCAATATGAGTATTATTATTGATGTGTATATAATATATATATATATATATATATATATATATATATAGATATATATTGATTATACTTTTATCTATCTATGTTTATAGGATGTATTTTTGTGTATTTGGTTGTATATGGGGAGAGGGGGATTAATTGTGGTTATGTATAGATATGCTCACTGTTTTGAGTCCATATATGGACTATGGGTATTAGTGCACCGATATGGGGAATATGTGAACCGATATGGGGAATATGTGAACTGATTTGGACTGTGGTGCACAGGGTGCTCACAAGTGTGTGCACTGAGGGGTGTTATCCAACTGTTGGAAGGACAGTGGGTTATGTATGGAGACAATGGTTTGTGTTTTGAAAGGGTGCACTTGCACCCATGAGGAGTGCAGTAGCTACTTCTACTTGCTGCTATGTTCAACAACAATGTGGGAGAGGGAACAGTTGCAAGTTGATGGAGGTTAGAGAAGAACACTATGTAGTCGGGTTTGGGGCTAGTTGCCACAACAACTTAGTGCACAAGAAACTGCAGCAGTCTTGGTCTGTTATTATGGTGAATACAAGTGAATGCAAGTGAATAAAAGTAGGGGGGTTGTGGTAAGCTGTAGCAGATGCATGTGGGTTATATATATATATATGATCAGTTAATGCATGTTAGTTAGTTAGATATTTTCTTATGATGCTAGTTAATAGGATTGATAGTTTGATATATGTTATTTTCATATTTCTTTAGTTAATTGTAGTAATTAAGTTATTAGTCGATGGATTCTAGTGATTGTGTTAACTAATGGTTAGTTTGAGTTCAGTAGTTAGTATTTAGATATGGCTTATTAGTTGAGTTATTATATTAGATAACTAGTGATATATTGATGTTAGTTATATAGGATATAAATGTGATAACTGTCAGTTAAATGCTATAACTATTGTATGATAACTGTTGGTAACAGTTAGAGGTAAGTATTGTTAGTATGTTAGATATGTCAGTTGTTAAATAAGTTATGAGAAGTTAAATGTTAGTGGTAGTCTATGTTAGTTAAGTTATATTAGCTTGTATGTTAGTTTATGTTTAGGAGTTATGTAAGGTTAGAAGTTATTAGTGTTAGTTGATAATTGTATACGTTAAGTTAGAGTATGATATTAATTAGTGTAGTGGTTTAGTATAGTACATGTTAGTTGTTTAGAGTTGTTAGTGAGTATTGGTAAGATTGATGGAATGTTAGTATATATAAATAGATTGGTTGGTAGTTATGTATTAGTTGAGTTTAGGTTAGTTTAGTTACCTTGAGTTATCACAAGGTAATGTAAGGTATTGGGTATTCACTCTAGGTATTAGTGTTGGTATAAAGATGGTGTTAGGTAATGTGATACCAAGTTGGCACAAAGCCAAGATATCCATCTAGAGATTGTTTAGCTAAGAGATATAGTATATATTATACTTGTATATTTTATATATAGTGTATAGTATATTGTTTAGTGTGTATCCTATGATACAAAATAGTATTGATACTCTAGTATCCTAATATAGCTAGTATAGCCTAGATACATAGTGTATGGACCCAATAACCTAGAGATGGACTCATAAAACCTAAAAACAGCTAGTTTGACCAAGATTGACTAGTTTGACTTAGAGTTGACCTAGTTTGACTTTTTGACTTAGAATTAGTTTTATGACCTAGAATTGAACTAGTCTAACTTATTATCATTTCAGAACCTTGTATTGATGTAATATTCCATATTTAGGTCTTCGAGACACTGTTTCGGGTACCATTTTATACTCCAATTCTGATTCCAGGTGAGTACATGTCTCAGTTAGTTTTTATTTTATGATAGTGTATATATCACTTATTCTAGAACTGTTTACTTGATTCCGACATAGTGGTTATAAGGACTGGTACTAAATGGATCCTATCATGGGATGTTATCCCCTACCGTGTTCAGTGGGTACTCCTTCACATATATTTATCGTGTGTATCGGGTATTGATTATCGTGTACTTTGTGTACACACATTGCTCATGTTCAGTGTTCTCATATTCGTGTACATACACTGCTCATGTTCAGTGTGTCCATATTTGTTTTCGTAACGTATCATGATTGGATGCATGAGTAATTATTGGGGACGGGGGAGTAGGAGTTGGTTATGTGATCAAGCCCAAGTGTATTCGTGTATATGTCGATTACATATCACACGTATAATCGAATTACCATATTGTATTCGTGTTCAACCCAAATCGATCACATAATGAACTTGTACTCTGTGGCACATTAGCTAGTGTTATCTTTTTTTTACTTGCAGTTATTCTTTATTACCTGTTTTTTACTTTATAGTTCATTACCTGTTTACTTTAGTTCATTTCCATGTCCTATTGTAGTTAGCTTCTATTCTTTTCTATTACATATCATATATGCTCTACTATGCACTTGGAACTGCTTTCAGAGTTTTGTACTACATTCATTTCCTGATTGGATAATATCTTCCTACGTGTGCCTGAGAATCCTAAGTTCACTCATGTATGGAGTCCATGCATCCCTTCCAAATGGTCAATTTTTCTTTGTTGGATTTAACACAACAAAGTACCTACTGATGATAATGTACAATCCTTAAGGTATGCCCTTGGGTCGTGTTGCCATTGTTGTAGAGCTAGATCTAATTAAACTATAGCTCATATTTTTTATGAAGGAGAATTAGCTCGGGAGGTATGGAACTTTTTTGAGGGGGCTTTCTATATCCGGGGAAGAGTGTTGGGTTTGCTGCAATAATTCCAAAGATGGTGGAGGAGAAGTGATAAGCACCTAAAATAAGTGATGGTTGGGGCTGTTTGCTAGGTACTTAGGAAGAATCATAATAAATGGCGGTATGAGAATACAGATTCACAGTCGCGCAACTGGTCTTTGAAGTGCAAAGGTAGTCAAGGAAGGCTCTTATGGATTGTAAGCATCTCAAAGCTCCTATACCAGTGTTTGTGGAGAGATCACGGTCGGGTAGCATGCAAATCTAGGTCTCAGGATTGCCCCTGAACGCTATGTATTTTTTGTGTTTTTCTAGTCTTCCTTTGGATGTAACCAGAGTTGGAACTCATCTTTTTGCAAATCAGTAAAATAACTATAGCTCCTCGTGTACGAGGTTCAACCTATATATATATATATATATATATATATATATACTATACGAAAAATAAGTTTTCTTGATGGTTCTAGATCCGTCATCTAGGCCATAGTCAAGAAAAGTTTCTACTTTTCTTGACTGTTTCTGGTTTTGTTTTCTTGATAATTTTAAACCGTCAAGTTACAAGCCTTTCTTGACGGTTTCAACTCGTCAAGAATATTTAACCAAAAACCGTCAAGGTAAATAAAAAATTTTCTTGACTGTGGCCTAGATTACGGGTAATGACCGTCAAGAAAGTTCATTCTTGATGGAAAAATTGTCAAGAAAAATATTTCTTGATTTTTAAATACCGTCAAGAAACCATTTATTGTTGTTCAAAAACCGTCAATAATGGCAATTTGTTGACGTTTTACAACCGTCAAGAGAAGCATGTTTATAATAATATACTATATATGCTTCCATTTGCTAGTTACCAAACACAATATCCTTATATTCCAGAATATCACAAACATCAAATAACTATAATACACAACTTTTATATTAACAAAAAATGCGTCTGTACACCATAAACATCCAACAGTATATCAAAATATAACCAAAATACTTAGTTTTTTACAATATCTTAAGCATCCTTGAGTTAGTCAAATAAATTGTAACCATCCTAATTCTTCTGAGTGTGTAACAATCTGAACTTGAGGCCGTCTACTATATAATGATGATGCTCATCTGCAAACAATGTGAACACACTACTAGAATGAGTTAAATTAGCGACTTCTGAAAACGTCGCTAAATGGCATAAAAATATCGCTAAAAAAATTTAGCGACATTTCAATGAAGTCGTATTTAAGCTAATCGCTAACAGAAAAACATCGCAAAATGTCGCTATATCAACATTTTCTAGCGACGTATATGTGTCGCTAATATTTTTTATATTAGCGACGTTTAGCGACGCAATGTAGCTAAATTAGAGATGTGTTGTGTGTCGCTAAACGTCGCTATTTTTTTTATTTAGCGACGTTTTGTAACACATTTAGCGATATTTTATTGACCTGGCAAATATTACAAAGTCAACAATTTAGCGACATTTAGCAACGTATTTAGCGATTATTTAGCGACATAATTAGCGACGTATTCAACAACGAATTTAATGACGAATTTAACGACGAATATAAACGTTGCTAAACGTCGCTAAATTTTTAGTAAAAAATAAAAAATAGAATATAAAATAATTTTTAAACCAATCTTGCTACAGTTTATAAATTCACAATTTATATAAATAGACCCGGAGCAACCCTCCATTGAATTTCCTGGGTTTGCCGACCCCTTCGGTGGAACACTTGACACCGATAAATTAACATACATTTAATATGAATAATATAGTAAAATTTAAAGAAAAAAATATTAGGATTACAAACCGAGTTTGGAAAAAATCTCATCGTAAATAAATATCTACACTACTGAGCGCAAGAAATAAAGTCTGAAACCCTCAAAAATAAAGAATATTCATAAATGACCAAATATCATAGGTCAAAACACAAGCAATCAGTAAACTATCCTAACTAGGACTCTTGTGGATCTGTAGGAGGATGACCACCATCGCGTATCAGGGATAAGAATAAATCATACTGCTCCCGTAAAATTGACACTGATGTCGATGGAGAAGGCAGTAACGTCGATGGAGTCTGTGTTGATGAAGGCGCACCAGGAGGACGTATCTGCTCTAATGCTGCTAGTCGATGGTTATATGAATCCATGGTAGATAACTTCCACGTACTTCTATGAATTATTGAATCCTATATCATCGTTAGCCTCTCACCCATGGACAGTTGTGATGCTTGTAGCTCCGTCACACTATGCTCTGTCAACACTCTAAGATCATCTGTCATATACCTGAGCTCCATGATGCTGTGCTCGAGCGTATTAAATTATGCGACGATCGTCGCATCATCCGCCTGCGGCTGGAACAGGGGCTGCTCCTCCATACTTCATAGTAACTCATCACGGAGAGACGAAATCTGATGGTCAACGATCTCCTGGACTCGAGCCAACGCCTGCGAGGGCTTTGGGGAATTCATACTTGCAGTTGAGGCCCTAGAGGACTGCGTCGCAACAAGGCGCTATAGGATCCCGTACCGTAGTACATACCCTCTGGAGACCACCAACGGTGGTCACCCATAGCTCATCCGCCGACGGAGCTAGAGAGGCCTGTGAGGAAGTACCAGCCTCTCCCGCTGTAGGTGCACTAACAGTCGCCCGCTCACGCAGCCTAAGATACTCGGCCTAGAAAAGTTTGGATACTCGATAATTGCTAATGTGTCTATGGTACTTATTACTAACTACATGAATATTTATTTATATATTTCCTAAGTTATATTAAAATTAACACAAAGCAAAATAATATTTACATAAGTCTGCGAGGCCTTCTCATCAATGAGATTTCCGCCCTTTCGATGGGTGGCCAGGAAGGCGATCACCATGTTGGCATCCTCACCCCTCTGTACCTATTAAAAATATATTATTTAGTACTAAAATTAAATATTTTATCCTACTACCATTTTATCTTGCTTGCATTAAAATAATATATCTGAAATAAAAAATATACCAAATGACGAAAATGTTCTGTCATTGGAATTGAGCCACCATACTACTTTGCTTCCTTCTTCCTAGCCACCTTGGCCTTCTCAGACCATTCCTTGTATCTCTGATCGTCAAATCTAGCCCTCATTGCAGTCTACTGCTCAGGCATGATCCAACCTTGAATCGGTTTTCTTTCGCGATCACAAGCCTTCTGGTCATCCAGAGCATCACGAATCAGCTTGGCGACAACGACAGAAAATTTTGCTCGATCAACTCGGCCCGGTGCGGTAGATAAAAATATGTTTGCTATAAGAAGTAATTTAGTAAGTTATATAATATGCATAAATTATATGATTGATATAATATACTTTTACCTTAAAGTGCGCAAACTAGAACGCCTTTCTCTCATCCGGAGCATCAGAGTAGTTGATCCAAAGGTAATATACTTTTACCTTTCTCTTTGGATGATTCAGATATTGCTCGGACAGGTACATCCACTGATAACTGACAGGACCACTAACATGTGCCTCATAGAAAAGATGAATTGGCAAATGCTCCATGGAGTCGAAGAATCCAGGAGGAAATACCTTCTCGAGCTTGCACATTGTTACCGCAATGTTCTTCTATTGCTTTTCTAGATAATCGACGAGCAACTTAGTAGAATAAAGATCTCTAAAGAATATGCTGAGCTCTGTCAATGGAACCCAAATGACCTGCGATAAGAATTCTCAAAATGCAATCGAAATTAACCTCTCCATGAATACGTGACAATTATGGCTCTTCATACCCGCCAGTTTGTTCTTATTAAGGTCGACACATATTCTCAAGTTTGAGACGTACCCATCTGAAAATTTTAGATCCTGAATCCACCTAGAAAGTCGTCCTATATTCGCTTTCTCCAGTAAAAAAATTGACTTAGGCTGCTTTATCTTTCTATTCTCCTCCTATATCAAATACAATACAGGACGTCTACATATTTCTTCTAAGTCCAACCTGGCCTTCGGATTGTCTTTCGTCTTCTCCTTTACCTCCATTATAGTATTAATTATGTTATCAAATATATTTTTCTCGATATGTATGACATCAAGGTTATGCCTGATCAGATTGGTGCTCCAATATGGCATATCCCAGAATATACTCCTCTGCGTCCAGTTATGGGTGTGACCTGCATCAATTTTCTCGTATCCTATCCAGAGAGATATCACCATCCTATTAGATTGGTAGAAGTCTTTAGGCCACTTTGCACCCTCTGGCAAGTTCTTTTTAATCAAATCCATCGGTCGGTTATAGCATTCTTGCGACATGTTAAAATCAGACTTGATGCTCAACAATCTTGTAAACCACCTCCAACGGAGAATGATCCTCACAACCAGGATATAATGGAGTCATTGCATACTGTCACGCACCAGTCCCAAAATACCGTGGGACTAGACACGTGACAATGGCCAGCAGTACGCACCGATGGACCAACTCAATATAATGGATCCATCAGGGCATACTTAAGCTGTAAAACAAATCTACGACAATCATGGCACAACTAATCTCATCCACACAAGATACAAAATATGATCCACAGAATAAATAAGGAATGTAAATCATCAGCAAGTCTCACAAAGTACTTCGGGGAACAACCCGATAAATATCTAGTACAATGGTTCAACTGACCAGAAAGTAAAAGACTGAAATAAATAATAAACGCTGAGCATGAACATGGATGCTCAAGAGAAGTCATCAGCTAAGACCTCGTCCTCAGATGGCGGTACAGCTCCTGGATCAGCTCCTGCTCCGGTCCCGTAAACCTCGGGATAAGCCTCGTCCGCAAAATCTGGGGACAAATATCCGGATCCAGGTCCTCAGGGGATATAGCAAGGTACAAGAAAGCTCATGCCAAAATAAATACAGTGCAGCAAGTAATGAATAAATAGGGCAAGTAAGTAACCATCTATGTAAAAATGCAAGATGAGAGCAGCACTAAAACTCAGGCTGTAGCCACTACAAGCTCTGTGTCGGGGAGCCGGTAGCGGTAATAAACACGTAATGTGCCTAGCTCTGCTACGAGAGTCTGAGGCCTCACAATAGTAGTAGATAGATATATGAAACAGCCTGTAGCCTGTGTGTCTCTCCCCACCCTATGTAACCACGCATATCATGACCATAACGTCTCATGTCCATGTCAAGCGCGATCATAGCTAATGCATCAAGTCATAAAGTATATAAGAGTATAATGTCCATGTCCTGTATCCTATACAGAATCACCACGAATATCTCGGAAAAATCCTGTCTCATGAATAGTGTCAAGTGTCCTGGGTCATATGGTACTTGATAAGACAAGTACGAAAATAAGGTGTCACGAATGTCCATCTCTAGATGGCCGTACCCAACACTGTGTACAGGTGTCGGCACCCGACTGATAATCGGACGCTAAGTACGTCCCACGGTCCTAGGTTGAGCATGTACAGCAATATAATGAAGCAAGGAAAATAAATAACTAAGCTGCAGAGTTGGCAAGGTACACTTGCCTGATGTTGGATTTTCAACAATCGTCCCTGGATCAGTGGAACCGGTAGGAACTACTCCAAAAGCTGTCATAAACATCACTAATAGTTTCAGAAGATATCAAATAGCTAGAAATGCATGTCCTTACGTCTAATTTGGACACAGGGGCAAAAAGGTCATTTTTGGATTAAAGCGGGGTCCACATGTGGGCCACTTTGCACCGAAAAGCGTGTCAGGGTCAAAGGTCTCCAAATTCTGCAAACTCAGTGTCTACAAGTCAGGAACGATGATACGAACCCAACGGAACTTCCAGAATTGGATTCTGATGAGTCGATCTCAAAATCACCCGTCCAGTGGAGCCCGTGGGGCCCACGATACGTTATTTTGTCAACGTTCTCGGAATCGGACCAAACTTGGGTCACAGGACCAGCGTATCGCTACGAGTCCGATGGTGCAAGTTTTGTCTCGATCCGATGTGTGTACACGAAGTTACAGCGCGTTCCAGAAAGGACGGATACGGGGTATCGTCGACGGATACGTGTTGATCCCGGGGTGCACGCACCTCCGAATCGACTTCTGCAAAATCCTACACGACCGTATCAACGTCGCACACGGTTCGATAAAGACCGCGTGGGACCAAGTCATCCCGATTGGTGGGGCGGACTCAGTTCCGGGGTGAAACAGGGCATTGTTTTTCCTGTTTTTGGATCGCGGTGTGCGATCACCACAGGACGCGATGCACCGAGCGAGTTGCACGGGCACCGAGAGGATTATACAGTCTCCGCATAGCAATTTACGGAATCGAAAATGGAGTTACGAGGTGAAAGAAATCGGTACCTAAACAGGGCTCCGTGAATGCTGAATTCCAAGTGTCCGAACGTCAACCCCGTGTCCTGGTTGAGAGCAGCAGTGTGTCCGGGGTCGGATCTAGGTCAGCGGCGGCCTAGGGCTTCGTGGTGGTTGGCGAGGCGAGCGGGAAATTGCTCGTGGATGGCGACGAAACGCTGACAAGGTCGAGCTGGGAAATTGCTCGCGGACGGCGGCGGAACGCTGACGAGGTCGAGCTGGGATCGGATCGGCTGTGCTCGGCGGCTTGGTCGACGGCCGAGTGCGAGGTCGACGGCCGATTGATCACGGGCGGCAGCGGGGCGTCGGGGTCAAGGCCGCTGTCTGGCGGACTCGCCGTCGATCGGCTACGAAGGGAAGGGGGCGGCGGATTCGCTGTGAAGCAGAGGCGGGTACTCGTCGGGAAGCTAGGGTTCCGATGGGCGAACAAATTCTGGGGAAAGCGGCACTGCTCGGGCACGTATATCGAGGATGGCGGCTGCGGCTGCTTTAATAGCTGCTACAGTGCAATCCGGCGGGGCTAGGGCTTCTCAATCGGGTTTTCGGGTCGGGTTGGTTTGGGCTTGGTTCGTTTGGGTTCGGTTCACAATTCTATAGCTTTTGGTCCTCGATTCGTTGCTCCGGTGTCCAATAAATTCATCAAAAAATGCTATGCGTCCGGTTCTCCATTATACACAATAAATTTTTACTTTCAGAATATTTTAGCACCCTTTGGCCACACTTAAAAATTCTTTAAATCACATTCATCTTGGTTTTAAATTCCAGAAAATTCCAAAAACGAAATAACTTATTCTAAAATTATTCTCAAAATTTAGGGTGTTTACACATACTCCAGCAACTCCATAAACTTTGTAACATCGGCATTCGGTGCATCCTAAGGGCATCATGATTGTCCAAATTGAAACTAGGCCCACCACATCAAAAATCATGTTCATCCATTCATCGTCGTAAGTAACGTGGTCATAGACATCCATATACGGCTCCACATAAGGCACTGACTCTTATGCTAAAGATACAAGTTCTTCTATGCCCAGTCCACTGATAGTAATTCGGCGTGAAATCCTTTGAGTATAAATGATATGTGACTTCCACTTCTGGATGATATTTTAAGTTGCGATATCTCACACACGGATACTTAATTTTGGTATTATCCATGTACTGAGGGAACGCCTTGGCAAACTGCAGGAACTACTGTACACCCTCTATGAATTTATCTCATACACCACACATGTCATCAGAATGACGGTTGTACATCCATGAACGATGACACAGATAGTAATTCATATCAGTTTCTAGATACTTTTGCAAAGATGAATAGACATTGTTCAAGTATATACTCATGTGAATATTTGGTAGTGTATATTATCCAAATGATACTCACTCCAGATATGCAAAGATGAATAGACATCATTCAAGAAAATAGTTAAATTATAGTACATGTTACAAGTCTTAATGGATTTTATATTAATATTTTCAATCCTCTTCTGAAAATTTATCTTCTTTGTTTAAATACAGTACATGCACTGATACTCCTAGTCCTAGAATTGATACTCAAGAATACTCAATTATGTTATACATCTACTCGTCTACACACACATAAGAATACTCAGGAATATAGTACATGCACTGATACACGTAGTCCTAGCACTGATACTTCTTCGTTCAACTCTGTACAGTGAGTGTCAACTCTGTATCCTAGATATCCATACTTGACATTTGTTTAGGCCATGACTTTCTAGTTGAAAAGTTAAGTCATGGATATCTAGTGTCAATTTTTTTGGGTCCAAGATACATAGTTGACACTCACTAATACACTCCTGGATATCCACACTTGACATGTATGCGTGTGTCCATGTCTGATAAAATGCTTACAACCTTATCCTCGATATCGTGTCCTAACCTTTCATATCCATGTGTCCTACAATTTTACCATACATATTATGAGATGATATGATACAAACATGTGTGTGTGTGTTCATGTCTGTATTAGGGTTGGTGTATGCGTGTTAGTGTGTCTGTGTGTCCGAGTTTGGATTAGTGTTAGTGTCTGCGTGTGTGTGTGTGTGTGTGTATGTGTATCCGAGTTAGGATTAGGATAGGGTTAGTGTCCGCAACACTGAGATATCCACACATACACACCCTCACTATACTGTGCACAAGTGTGCACTGTACAACACCTCACTTGATACCTAAGACTGCGTCTAATTAACTCATATAGGGTTAGGGCTTGTGTCGTGTCTCAGCTTTGGGTTAGGGTCTGTGTTATATCCTGTGTTATATCCTGTGTTATATCATAACCAAATTGACACTCTCCCACACTACCTGTAGTACTTCTCATATAATCCAATATTCCGACCATATTATATATATATAATATCAAAGGAACCCCCCAAATCAAAGACCATGAAGTATAAAGGCAATACAATTAACTACTCCTTAGCTAGGATTTGCTACCGCTGTACTACTCAATATTCCTCACATAACTTACATATAATTGCTTCTACCCCACACCATGCCCACCCTTCCTCTCATGCATTAGATGTTGCTACCCCCAGCAGGTGCTGTCTAGGTTGATGCCATTTGTAGGCATTGTAAACAGCTGCTGTCTTGGCTCCCTATTCTCTGTTGCTGCTCTAATTGCAAATTGTTGCTGCTGTTGCAACTAAATGCTACTGCTGCTACTACTATGCTTTCGTGCTACTGCTACTGTTAATGTTTGTTGTTGATTATGCTCTTCTAATTATTGCTACTACAGTAGCTGTTGTCACCTATAACTTGTCCAGTCACCCCTAATATCTAAGAATACTCACCTTCACTGCCACTGCTAATAATACTCTCTATAAGTAATGGATTCCTCTGAAACCCTAGCACCCACATCCCCTTCTCGTCGCCTCCATGCCACAATACCAACACCATAAAGCTAAAACACACACACACACACACACACACACACACACACATAAACACACACACACACACACACACACACGCATATACACACACACACATATATATATACTTAAAACCTATATACATGAGAATTAGCGTGTTAGGGTTTACTTGACCGAGGAGGGGGGCTGACTGATCGTGTCACGACCCGCACCCAATGTAGGTATGCAAGTCAGGAACAACGCCCAGCCTACGCCGCAGAATCGACGGTAGAATACTGTCGGGATAATCTATCTAACAATATAATGAACCACCAACAATAACAATATACTCAATCACATATCTACGATAGAAATAAGCACAAATATGATAAAGAATATAATAGTCACAATAACTCATGAGTCTAAAATAATACATCAATGAGTCTGAAAGAATACTAACAAATAGCTGAAGACAAATCCAGTACAATGAATACTAATAAGCTACTAAACCTGGGTCATCTATCTTAGTTAGAATAAGTCTCTCCTGAGCCAGGGTCTCTAACTCTAAACCCACAATATCCTGAGGTCCATAATGTGTAGGGTACCACTCCTCAATATCATCTGGGAAAATATATCCAGTTAGGAAAGAAGCAGAGTACATCTCTAACAATAGTTCTAATCAATGATAAAAACTATATAACAGTAAATAGATATGAATATACAAGATGTACAATAGATACAATGAGATATATACAATAAGAAAATACTAGAATAAATACAATAATGAGCAATATGTCAATGAACAAGAATACTAATATCTAAGTGTGTGAGTACTAGCTTTAACATATAATCGGCTTGAGAACATGATACAAGATTTATGGCCTGGCTAATCATACGTGCCGTGTATGATTAACACTATTCAAGAGTAAGACTTGATACAAAGAGGGTATGATCACATATCTACACTAAAATACTCTCCACCCCGACTGGTATAATAGATCCAACCATGGTATACTATGGCACGGGATTCTCTAGAAAGAAATCTCCCCGAGAATCAGTGTCTGTACATGTACAAGATAATCAATGAATGTCACGCCCCAGTCCTAAAAGTACGTAGAACTAGAAATACGTAAGCATGCCAACTGCATTGATATGGTAACTCCAATATATGGAAACCAAAATCCACACGTACGCTGTAATATAAATATTAATCCACAAGTGGTATAAACATATGTCACAAGTCATATGGTACAATCTAAATCTCATCCACGAAATCAAATATAAATGAATAACCAGCATCTATGTAACTAGATCTCAATATAAGTATCTAAGAATGATGGTTGGATGGAAACAAATCCACTACCAACTCGAATGGAAAAGTACAACACAAAAAAACATAATATAGGAATACCAGCTAACAATCATGGGGTTCGGAGAGAAGACATCCTCGAAACATATGTAACCATCCAAATCTACGCTCCTGTAAATACTTAAGAACAAATACACCTGGAAAGGGACCAGGTCCTCAGAGGGACGTAACAAGATACATAGAAGAAAGATAATTTGAATACAGTAAACATGCATATTGTTTAAAAATAGATAAGTACGCTGTACAAGACAATCTATATGAATGTAAATGAGGATAACTTTTTGACGTATGGGCAAGGGTAGGCTACTCGATCTAATTCTCACAACTCATACACTCGTCAGTGGGCATCATCAGCCGACATACCTCTGGGGTAGCGACCCTCGGACTCCATCAATCAACATACCTCGGGGGTAGCGACCATCGGACACGACCACCATAGTGCGTGCTAGTTACTACGGTTTACCAGAGTGGTTAAAAGCCTATACGCCTAATGATTGTCCTCGATGATACTAAGTGCCATGTGTGTGTCAACATATCTAATACATAGTAATGACTGAAAGAAAACTACAGATGCAGAAATCTATAAAAATGCAATAAATATACAGAGATATACTAAGCATGCAAAATACTGTAAATAATTTGGCTAGATATCTTGCCTGACAAGAAAGCTGTAAAGTATAACGTCCCGAAGTCCAACACATAGGATCAGAAGCTATGACCGCAGAAAAAATATCTCCGGATGCTGAAATAAATATCACCAACGTTTCCAGAATAAGCAAAATAGCTAAAAAGTACTTTCCTTTCGTCCAATTTGGACACAGGGGCAAAACGGTAATTTTGGATAAAAGTGGGATCCACGTGTGGCCCACTTTGCACCGAAAAGTGTGCCGAGGGTAACAGTCTCTAAATGGGACAAATTATAGGTCAAACAACTCTAAATGTCAATATGAACCCAACGGTATGTCCAAATGTGGATTCCGATGGGCCGAACACAATTTCGTCCAAAAAGTCAATTGTATGGCCCGCCAATTGGCGACTTGGTCAACTGTCTCAGAATTGAGTAAAAATTGGGTCACAGGACCAACGCGTTACCACGAGTCCAGTGGCACAAGTTTCGTCCCAATCTGACAAGTGTGCACAAAATTCGCACGACTTCCATAAAAGTAGCGATACGGGATGTGTCCGCGGATACGGGCTGATTTTGGCGCACACACGCGTCCGAATCAGTCTCTACAAATTTTTACGTGTCCGATTACGCTGTACGCACCGTTCAGTACACTTGGTACACGATGGGGCGGTCCCGTTTGGCGGGGCGCGCTCCGTTTCACAACTTTTAGAAATCTGGGAAAAGTGGGTTCGCGGGATTTTGCAACGAATTTAATTCTATCTACAGTAGTTAATAATCTAGGGTTATTTAACAGAAATTAAACTAAGTCAAGTGGTCTACACATACCAAAAAGAATCATCAAATTCGGATCTCTGTGGTAGGAGATACGAACTCCGAAATATGGGTGGTCACCGCAGTTTTCTGCGATCCCAGAATTCGGTCTGTTTGCGCCAACTTTGGTACTATTTTTGCCTAGGGTTTCATGTTGTTCGAGGTCTACTAACACACATATATGAAAGAGGGTTAAGGTTTGAGCATACCGGTGAAGACGTGATGGCGTTTGGTTGAGCGAGTCGACGGAAAATAACTCCGGAACACAGGTACCTCGCTGTGGGAATCTGCAGTGCGCGGGGTCGCGGTCGTCGAGATTTGTTTGGACGGTCTGACGGGGTTCTCCGGCTGCGGTGGCGGTGCTCTCTAGGTATAGATGGGAAGAGGAGGGATTTTGATGATTTAGGTTTAGGGTTTTATTAATAGAATATATATATATATATATATATATATATATATATATGAAAGGGAGAGAGAGGAGAAGTGGGTCGGGCTCTACGTGGGATTATGCTTGCTATAAGCAAACAAAAGGGGGGGCGTTCACATGCAGCAGTTGGCTGCTAATGGGAATTGAATGGTTTGGTTTGCTTGTTTTGTTAGAATGGTTATTAGTATATATTTAATAGTTTATATAAAAAAAAATTCTTTTCTTTTCTTAATCTTTTCTTTTCTTATTAAATATATATATGCATATATATATATATATTTGTATATATATATTTATATATATACTCATAGAAAAATTCCAGATTAGAATAATGCACACTATTAAGCTAGTAACTGCTCAAGTGGTCTCCTACATGAAATAAATTCCGAAAAAATTCCTAATGGTCCCATAAATCCTCTAAGTGCCCCAACACCTAAAATAAAATTATTAAAAATATATTTCTCCTAATTAGCCACTAATTACTATAATTAAATTAATAATTAAAAAAAAATATATACGATTTTTAGGGATATGGGTTTTATATTCTACCCAACTTATAAAAATTTCGTCCTCGAAATTAAAATTAAGCCACGGTAGAAGTCAAGGATGGTATAAGATTTGCATTGTTTAAAATGCAAGACTAGGTTTAAAGGAGTGGATGATGTTGCGCGTTGCATATTTCAAAAATCATGAAAAAATCCACATGAGCGAAAAATATGTTTCTTTATGTGTCATGTCCAACGATGTGGACACCTAAATGCTCATTTGCATAAAGCGTCCAACAATCAGGAAATTGCACAAAGATGAGAATTGGATGATGGGCACGTCTAGGATAAGGGTGTGGGAATTTGTAGGAAGGCAGTGGCTAGTGTAGTGCTCCAATTACCGGAGCACGATAAGGTGCGCTAGGTGATATAATTATTGTAAGAATTAAATAAAAAGAATACCGTGTTCTATTTCTTCTGGATTCAATCTAGCCTTAGTCTCACTACCTAAGCCAAGTAGGTCTAATTTTGGGTGGGAGTTCACAATCTACCGAACTTAAAATTTATCCATCTATCACCTAAGGCTATACATCTAGAAAAACTATTCCTCAAATTATTTAATCATGTTATTCAATCCTTAAGGTTTTAACACCAAACATATCTCCTATGATATGCCCTTAACCAATTATAAAAGAGAGTCACTAAGTCATGTGGTTAGCCTTATGGGGTATATCTAGTACTATCAGTGTCAACTTATACCAGTACGAGGTTTCGTCTTTCCAAAATAGGAGAAGACGGAGAGCAATAATAAAGAATTCAAGGTGAAGGTGACAGAATACAAGTACGAGGTTCAAAGAGATTAAAGAATTCGAAAAGAGAGTTGTCAGGACAGTTGTGGATTAAAATCCTATTTTGGGTAACTTCTTATTTATATGCTCATATCAGTATAGTTATGTAACCGATACGATGTGTCAGACATGTCTAGGGGCAAGTATATCCGTCTACTACCATATATCTCAATCCACGTAAAGTAGTCATACGAAGAGCGAATCAAGCGCACTAAGGTTAGCTAGACCTTAATACACTGATTCTGATTAGGCAATTGTATCATTGTGTGCACCCAATAATACATATGCCATGAGCAAGCTCGATAAAAGAATAAGCTTGCAAAAACTAGGCTATAATAGCAGCATAAGTCAAGGTAGTACAGAAAATATAAGTACGCTAGATTATGATGAGAGAAGTTACAAAATAATCCAAGTTCACAAAGAAGATAAGACTCTTACAATCTCTACAGTTGTCATACTAACTCCTTGTCTAAGTCGATAGTCGACCAAATAGGGGTATGGGCTTCTAGGTTCTACAGTCTGATTAAACATTGTCGTCTTATGCTAGCATATAGGTAATGTCATTCAGTTACACTTCAATAATAGGTCAAAAGACTATGTGATACTAGGTTGTGAGGCACACTATCCAACTTAAAACAATAAAATTATATTGTACTGTCTTAAGGATACCGTAGAAACTCCTATTAAGGTCTACGAGAAAGGGTCTTGTACTTATTAGGGTATCCTCTTACATTACATAGGTCATGGTCGTCTTAAGTCTTAGTCATAGCGCTTATAGAGCAAGTGTCAATAGTAAGAATGGAAAGTTACTGGCCTTCAAGGGAAAAAGGGGATATAACTCGTATCGAGGTGTGGTACAAGTTACGCAATTAAAACTAAGGGATAATCATCAGGTCATAATTTCCAAGGATAACTTAAACCATCAAGTTCTAACTACTAAGCACAGGGATTCAAAATTCAAGTTTACAACTATAATCCTAACAAGCTATACATCCTAACATAGAATAAAATCACTTGGTCTATAATCAGAGAGGTTTAGGTGGCACGAATTGAAAGATGAAGGAAAGAAATTTAGTCGTCTCACTAATAGCGAGCGCTAAGGGTTCAGAGGAACAAGTCATAAAACTAAATAGAAAGACTCTAGATAATGTCATGGTTTCTCTAAGGGAAAGGTGGTATGCTAATCTCCGTGTTCGAGGTATGATCAAGAAAATATTCTATGCATTGCTCTTGGCTTTCTAAGGTACTGTCTGCTTATCTCAAGACAAGAATCTAAATTTATAGTTCTCCAATACTATATAACTATGAAGGTTAGGTTCAGTCCTAATATTCAATTTTGGTTTTCTATTGGTTCCTCAATACTAGGGTCAAACATTATGGTAAAACTTCTAACTAACTCTAGTAGCGTCTGTACTACTCTCAAGTCTTCATAATACATCAAGGGGTAATGGTAAACTAATCTATAGATAAGAAATTCTAGGGTTCATTGGATATTCTAAACTTAGTGGTATGTCTATATTCTCGTTGTATTTTTAATAGGTGTGCTACCATAATTATCATCCTAATAACAGGGGTTCCTATATTCTAGCAGAAGGCTATACTCAAAGAACTATTAGGGAAGTACATGAATCAAGCAGGATGCAATTATCCGAATAGAATGGATTGGAAGGAGAGCGAATCATAGTCAATTGTGGATGAGATCTTATACTCTATTCCTAGGTGCAGGCTTGTTCGGTACAATAATGTAACCGAGATAATATACTCTCGACCTGCATGGGCCACCACAAAAATATGTCACGCCCCAGTCCCAAAAGTACGTAGGACTAGGAACACGTAAGCATGCCAGCCGCATGGATATGGCAACTCCAATATATGGAAACCAAAATCCACATGTACGCTGTAATATGAATATCAATCCACAAGTGGTATAAACATATGTCAAAAGTCATAGGGTATAATCTAAATCTCATCCACGAAATCAAATATAAATGAATAACTAGCATCTATAAAACTAGATCTCAATATAAGTATCTAAGAATGATGGTTGGATGAAAATAAATCTACTACCAACTCGAATGGAAAAGTACAACACAAAAAAACACAATATTGGAATACCAGCTAACAATCATGGGGCTCGGAGAGAAGACATCCTCAAAACATATGTAACCATCCAAATCTATGCTCCTGCAAATACTCAAGAACAAATACACCTGAAAAGGGACCAGGTCCTCAGAGGGACGTAACAAGATACATAGAAGCAAGCCAATTTGAATACAGTAAACATGTATATTGTTTAAAAATAGATAAGCACGCTGTACAAGATAATCTATATGAATGCAAACGAGGACAACTTTTTGACGTATGGGCAAGGGTAGGCAACTCGATCTAATCCTCACAACTCATACACTCGTCAGTGGACATCATCAGCCGACATACCTCTGGGGTAGCGACCCTCGGACTCCATCAATCGACATACCTCGGGGGTAGAGACCATCGGACACAACCACCATAGTGCGTGCTAGTTACTACGGTTTACCAGAGTGGTTAAAAGTCCATACGCCTAATGATTGTCCTCGATGATACTAAGTGCCATGTGTGTGTCAACATATCTAATATATAGTAATGACTGAAAAAAAACTACAGATGCAAAAATCTACAAAAATGCAATAAATATACAAAGATATACTAAGCATGCAAAATACTGTAAGCAATTTGGCAAGGTATCTTGCTTGGAAAGAAAGCTGTAAAGTGTAACGTCCCGAAGTCCAACACACAGGATCAGAAGCTATGGACGCAGAACAAATGTCTTCGGATGCTGAAATAAATATCGTCAACGTTCCCAGAATAAGCAAAATAGCTAAAATGTACTTTTCTTTCATCCAATTTGGACACAGGGACAAAATGATAATTTCGGATAAAAGTGGGGTCCACGTGTGGCCCACTTTGCACCGAAAAGCGTGCCGAGGGTAACAGTCTCTAAATAGGACAAATTATAGGTCAAACAACCCTAAATGTCAATACGAACCAAACGGTATGTCCAAATATGGATTCTGATGGGCCGAACACAATTTTGTCCAAAAAGTCAACTATGGGGCCCGCCAATTGGCGACTTGGTCAACTGTCTCAAAATTGTGTAAAAATTGGGTCATAGGACCAGTGCATTACCACGAGTCCAGTAGCATAAGTTTCGTCACAATTTGACAAGCGTATACAAAATGCGCGCGACTTCCACAAAAGTTACGATACGGGGTGTGTACGCGGATACGGGCTAATTTTGATGCGCACACACTTCCGAATCAGTCTTTGCAAATTTTTACTTGTCCGGTTACGCTGCGCGCACCGTTCAGTACACTTGGTACACGACGGGGCGGTCCCGTTTGGCGGAGCGCGCTCCGTTTCATAACTTTTAAAAATCTGGGAAAAGTGGGTTCGCATGATTTTGTAACGAATTTAATTCTATCTATAGCAGTTAATAATCTAGGTTTATTTAAAATAAATTAAACTAGGTCAAGTGATCTACGCATACCAAAAAGAATCCTCGAATTCGGATCTCTGTGGTGGGAGATACGAACTCCGAAACATGGGTGGTCACCGCAGTTTTCTGCGATCCCAGAATTCGGTCTGTTTGCGCCAACTTTGGCGCTGTTTTCACCTAGGGTTTCCTGTTGTTCGAGGTCTACTAACACACATATATGGAAGAGGGTTAAGGGTTGAGCATACCGGTGAAGACGGGGTGGCGTTTGGTTGAGCGAGTCAACGGAAAACAACTCCAAAACACAGGTACCTCGCTGTGGGAATCTGCAGTGCGCGGGGTCGCGGTCGTCGAGATTTGTTTGGACGGTCTGACGGGGTTCTCCGGCTGCGGTGGCGGTGCTCTCTAGGTCTAGATGGGTAGAGGAGGGGATTTGATGATTTAGGTTTAGGGTTTTATTAATAGAATAAATATATATATATATATATATATATATATGAAAGTGAGAGAGAGGAGAAGTGGGTCGGGCTCTAGGTGGGATTATGCTTGCTGTGAGAAAACAAAAGGGGGGGCGTTCACATGCAGCAGTTGGCTGTTAATGGGAATTGAATGGTTTGATTTGTTTGTTTTGTTAGAATGGTTATTAGTATATATTTAATAGTTTATATAAATTTTTCTTTTCTTTTCTTAATCTTTTCTTTTCTTATTAAATATATATATGCATATATATATATATATATATATATATATATATATACTCATAGAAAGATTCCAGATTAGAATAAAACACACTATTAAGCTAGCAACTGCTCAAGGGGTCTCCTACATGAAATAAATTCCGAAAAAA
The DNA here is from genome assembly GCA_036927795.1 of Iris macrosiphon. Classification (NCBI taxonomy): domain Eukaryota; kingdom Viridiplantae; phylum Streptophyta; class Magnoliopsida; order Asparagales; family Iridaceae; genus Iris; species Iris macrosiphon. The sequence goes on along the minus strand of JAYESA010000004.1, from coordinate 87,245,477 downwards.
TTCTTAATGGTCCCATAAATCCTCTAAGTGCCCCAACACCTAAAATAAAATTATTAAAAATCTATTTCTCCTAATTAGCCACTAATTACTACAATTAAATTAATAATTAATAATAATAATAAAAAATATATACGGTTTTTAGGAATAGGGGTTTTACAATGAAACAAGACTTGCACAAGATACACCATATACAAGAAATAATATCTCATGACGAGATCCGGATATACCAATCCGTGTAACCATCGTGTCAAGAAATATGGATATATACACCAGATACAATAAAATAGAGGATATCATAAATGAGAAACTATCAGAGAATGTACACGCCTGAAGTCCAATGAACAGTCTCGCATATGTCTAATACGGTGTCTCGAAGACCTAGATATGGAATATAATATCGATATAAGGTTTCGGAAAGAAAATAAGTTAAACTAGTCAACTTCTAGGTCAACAAGTCAATTCTAAGTCAAAAGTCAAGCTATGGTCAACTATGGTCAAACCATGGAAAATTATGTCAAACTACCTATTTCTAGGTTGCATGAGTCTATCTCAAGAATATTGGGTTCAAACACTAGAGTCTAGGTCATAAAAGCTATATCTTAGGATACTAGGATACTGTATCTCAGGATACGTAGAACAATAGGTAAAGTATCACATATACATATCGAACAAATATATATATATAATCTGAATTACAAATATTAAATCGATACCTTGGTTTTGAACCAACTTAGTATCACAACACTAAACCATAGTCTTGATACCCAAACCCAATACCTTGGGTATTCCCAAATACCTTGATACTTAACTTAGTATTTCAAGGTAATATCCAATACCTTGTTTATACTAACTACCCATAAATAATTATATGCTAATAACTAATAATTATAATAGAGTATACTAAGACACAAATAACAATTAGGAATATATATACATATATATTAATACCATATATATACATATATATACCTATAATATAAACCATAACTATTTATATAAATAACCGCAGAAACATCACTAAAAAGCTGTTGTCGTCGTCGCAATTGCTGCTGCTGCTATGGCGAGAACTGCTGCTACTGCGACGGATTTTCTGCTGCTGTCGCTGTTGGTGAGCTCCTGTTGCTTTTGCTGCTGCTGTCGCAATTGTTGTTGCGGCTACTGTCGCTAAATCCGCCGCTGCTGCTACTGCTGTGTATTGCTAATGCTGCTGCTGCTCTCTCATTCTCTTATATATAACACAATATATATATACTAATATATATATCTCTTAATATATAACTATGCATACACACATACACCTCCACATTCATATATATGTACATAATAAATACATATAACAATATAGTATCATATATAAGTAATTACAACTATATAAATTATATGTATATACATACACCTCTACACATATATATATATATATATATATATATATATATATATATATATATATATATATATATATATATATATATATATATATATATATATGTATATAATAAATACATATAACAATAACATAAATATATATAGTAACATATATACATATATGTATATATATAATCATACACAACATATATACATATAACATATAAGTATATATATAACAACATATATATATAACTACACCTAACATATGCATATATATATACTATAATATATAATAGATCTTACATGTGTAGAATAATAGCTACATAAATATATATATACACATAAGTAAAATAGATACATAGATCTATGACATATTAATACATAAATATATATATATAACAACAATATATATATATATATATATATATATATATATATATATATATATATACATCACAATGATTAAGAACAAAAGAGAAATAGATCTAGAAATAATTGCACAAACACATGGAGTGTATCACACTCGTAACCCACTAGATGTAGGATACGCTTGCGACACGAGTCTACCACACATCTAAACGTACCCCAAAGGATATGAACAAGTCTAATATATTATTTATGAATAATACGAAGAGTCAAACACAAATCTACGTATCCGTGTCAAAATATGACATGCTCAAAGTCCCGTGTCGGAGGAAAAACTCCCAAATCAATGCGTAACACCAAATTATTGGGATACAACCTACACGTACCCAATTGTAGATACGACACTAGCCCCAAACATACAAACATATGCCAAATTAATCTATAGGACCAAGTAACACACACAACAAATTTTAATATCGAAATTCCCCAAAAATTGACACAAAAAGTACTATAACTTTCTCAATAGGCCTCCTATGAACACAAAACCAAATCCTATGGGTAGCCTATGTATATGGGTTAATTTCTCATGTTTAAATATTAGATTTAGAACCTAAATTAAGAGAAAAACTGAATTATATCTATTGGAAGATGGATTCCCAATGCAACCTCCAAATATAATAAAATTGGCCTCCAACTTGTAGATCCTTGCTCCTCTTTGTAGATCCTTACTTTCTCCTTCTAGATTCTTGCTCTACTAGCCTCCCATGGTGATTTAGGAAGGAATTGGGATAAAATTTGGTTGGAAAATGATATAGGAATGAAAATTTTGGTTGAGAGAAATTCTAGATCTAGTTTTCAAATAAAAAGAGGAGAGAGAAACTTTTTCCCTTCTTTAAATATAGGCCGGCCCCCCTTATCCCTTTCTCAAGTCACTATGCAATATTCATTATACCCCTTGGGGCCTCTCATGAAGAAATAATTAAGGAAAAAAGCTTCTAGTCTAATGGTTTAATTAAATTAATAAACCTCCTAATCGATAGGCTTTCTAAATGGGCTAAAATCTAGCAATTAGTACATGTTGGTCCATGAGTCTAAACTAAAATAGTTAGGTCCACTAAACAAGTCCAAAATAAATAACTAATATCTAACAATAATTAAATACTACAATAATAATTATGTATCATGCACAATATTTAATTAAATATAAAATTACTAAAATATCCTTTCCTAGAAAATATGGTAGTGACAAGTCTAACCTCCTTAAAATAATTTCGTCCTCAAAATTCAAAGATAAAAACTAACCCTAGAAATAATAGAACAAAAGAACATAACATAACAAAAGAACAGAACTAAGGCACATAACTAACTATGAAAAAATATACCTCAAGACACAAACAAATATAGATAGTGCTCTCGTATTTTATCCTCTCTCTCCCAGGTAGACTCTCCCAGAGAGTGATGCCTCCATGCGACGCTTACCAAAGGAATAGTCTGGTTCCTCAGCACCTTCTTTCTTCGATCCAGAATCTCAACTGGTTGCTCTGAATAACTAAGAGTATGGCCCACCTCTATCTCTGAGTGATCCAACACATGACTAGGATCTATCACGTACCGTCTCAACTATGACATATGAAATACGTTGTGCACTCCCTCCAATATAGGTAGCAAGTCTAGTCTATAAGCAACTACATCGACCCTCTCTAGAATAGTGAAAGGTCCGATGAATTGCGGACTAAGCTTTTCGCCTCCGCCGAAGCGAATCGTGCCTCGTGTTGGAGAAACCCTCAGAAACACCAAACCACCCACCTAGAACAAAATACAACCTTAAGAACTTAATCTATAACAAACAACTAATAACAAGCACAAAACAAAAATCTAACTATACCTCAAACTCCAAAGGTCTCCGATGGCTATCAGCCCAATGCCGATGTCTATCCTGCACCACACGAAGTCTGTCTCTGATCAACCGAACCTTCTTCGCTGCATCTACAACCATCTTTGGCCCAAGAAAAACTTTTTCTCCAATATTATCCCATGACAAGGGAGTACGATATCTCCGACCATACAGATCTTCAAAAGGTGACATCTCTATACTAGCCTGGTAACTGTTGTTATAAGCAAACTCTACCAAATGGAGATGGTCCTCTCAAGAAACCCCAAAATCTAGTATACAAGTACACAATATATCCTCGAGAGTCTGAATAGTCCTCTCTGACTGCATATCTATCTGGGGATGATATGCATTACTGAATTTGAGCTGAGTGTCCAAACTCGCGTGCAAACTCCTCCAAAAATGAGAAGTAAAACGACTATCTCGATCCGAGACTATGCTGACGGGAACTCCATGTATCCTGACAATCTACCTCACATATATTTCTGCCAACTTTACCGTAGACAAACCCACATTAAAAGGCAAAAAGTGGGCCGACTTGGTCAACCTATCAACGATGAACCAAATCGCGTCTTTTTCTCCTGGAAATCGTGGAAGTCCGAACACAAAATCTATAGTAATGTGCTCCCACTTTCACTCTGGAATCGGTAATGGCTGAAGTAAATCTCCTGGCCTCTACCTCTCGGCTTTCACCTACTGGCACACCAAGCATCTGGATACAAACTGTGCCACTTTCCTCTTTATTCTATACCACCACACACTCTCTCGCATATCCCGATACATCTTTTTGGCACCTAGATGCATGGAATATTGAAAGAAATGTGCTTCCTGTAATACCTCCTCACACAGATCCCCACTAGGCACACATAATCTAATTCCATGCTGCAAAGAACCATCCTCAACAATGGTAAAATCATCCTCCAATCCTGCTCACACCTAAGCTCTGATGCTTCTCAGAAATACATTCTTATACTAGGCTGCCTTGATTCTATCCATCAAATCTGAATATAATTGCAATCCCCATATCTGCATCGCACAACCAGAAACTATTATCTCGATGCCCAAGCTCTTAAAGTCCTCCGACAAATATCGATCCTTCATCAAGAATATAGCTACCGGATACATACTCAAAGCATCGACAACTACATTAGCTTTTCTAGGATGATACTGCAAAGATATATCAAAATCCTTTATCAGTTCCAACCACTGACGCTGCCTCATGTTCAACTCCTTCTGCGTGAATATGTACTTCAAGCTTTTGTGGTCTGTAAAGATCTACACACGCTCTCCGTACAAATAATATTCTTATAACTTCAGGACGAAGATGACTACTGCCAACTCCAAATAATGGGTAGGATAGTTTTTTTCATGAGAACGCAATTGCCTGGATGCATAAGCAATCACTTTTCTATTCTGCTGAAGGACACAACACAAACCTTTCCCCGATGCATTACTATAAATAGTAAAACTTCCAAACCCTGATGGCAACGTCAAAATAGGAGCAGACGTCAACCTCTTCTTCAATTCTCAAAAGCCACCTGGCAATCCCCCGTCCAAATAAACTCTACATCCTTCCTGGTGAGTCTGGTCATCGGCTCGGCAATCCTCAAAAAACCTTGTATAAAGTTTCTGTGGTAGCCTGCCAATCCCAAGAAACTCCTGATCTCTGCTACCGAACTCGGGGTCTTCCAAGACTCCACTGCTATGATCTTCTTCGGATCCACTGAAATACCATCACCAATCCCAACATGCCCCAATAATTCTACTTTGTCTAGGAAGAACTCACACTTGGACAGCTTCCCATACAGCTTCTCTATCCTCAACACATCCAACACAATCTGTAAATGCTTCTCATTCTTCTCTGGTATCTTCGAATATATGAGTATGTCGTCGATGAACACTACCACAAACTTGTCAAGGTACTAATGGAATATCTTGTTCATCAAGTTCATAAATATCGTCGGTACATTAGTCAACCTAAACAGCATCACCATAAACTCGTACTGACCATACCAAGTTCTAAAAGCAGTCTTCGATATGTCCATCGGCTTCACTTTTACCTGGTGGTAGCCTGATCTCAAATCTATCTTAGAAAATACCTTGGCACCACTCAACTGATCGAACAAGTCATCATTCCATGGCAAAGGGTACTTATTCTTGATAGTGAGATTATTCAATGCCTTGTAATAAATGAATATGCGTACCGATCCATCCTTCTTCGGTACAAACAATACTGGGGCTCCCCTCGGTCAAGAACTTGATCTGATAAAACCTTTATCCTGTAATTCGTCCACCTGCATCTTCAGCTCGACCAGCTCGCTGTTATTTACTTTATAGACATGTTGTGAAATTGGTTCTGCACCTGGCACCAAGTCTATAGAGAATTTAATATCTTGATCTGGCGGCAACCCTGGCAATTCCTCAGAAAATACATCCAAGAACTCTGCTATCAACGGATGCAGCAACTCCTTGTCTTCCACCATAGCTCCACAAATAATGCCTTCTCCCTGCTCTGTATCTCCTCTAGCAAACTCGAACTCTGGCTCTCCTGACAGACCAAATAAAACTCTACCTCCTCTACAATCTATGCTAGCACGGTGCCTACTCAACCAATCTATCCCGTGTACAATATCGTAGCTCGGATGTGGTATTACAAGTAGACACGCACTCAACTTCTGGCCTCCTAGAGTAACTCTCTGATCCTTGTAAATATCATTAACCAGGATAATACCTCCCCCGGTCATGATCTTGCAAGTCCTAAATAAAGACTCAACTACCAAACCATGCTTCAGAGCAAAAGAAACAGATACAAAACTATGGGAAGCACCACTATCAAACAAAGCTAAAGCTAGAATAGAATCAAGAAGATTATAACCTGCGATGACATCTTCGGTGGGTTCGTCCTCCTTGATGGTCATAGTAAACGCTCGTCCCTGACGTGCACCTCCCTGCTACTGATGTTGGATATAACGCTGTTGCTGTGTCGGAAGCGGTCCATTCGGCTGTACTGCAAGTGGTCTCGCCTGTGCTGTCACGACCCGCACCCGGTTTAGGGGCACGAGTGCGTGGGTACGTCCAGCCTACACCGCAGCATCGGCGGTAGAACGCTGTCTAGGTCATGTAACTATCTAATCAACTCATGTGAATATCCAACTCCATAAGGAGACGTGGATATCATAAAATAATGCTAGAAATACTCAATCACATAAACTAAAGCACGATGAGATGTCAAGGCAAGCAAGAAATACAAGACAAGTCTAACGACAAGATAATCATACCTGCAATCATTAACTTCAAATCCCCAAGTGTGTCAGAAACCAGTCTACTAAGGTCACAGTCTGGAAAATTAATTTCCAGTCAGGAAGGAGCAAAGTACATCTCTAAATAGCAGTTCTATATTAATGATATAAACTATGTAGCAGTTCTAGATGGAAATATACCAGAAGCATGTATAGGTACGAGAATAAAAGAATACTGAAAATACTGTAAGTAAATGCAGGAGAAGAACAATATGTCCATGAGCAAGAACCTATGACTAAGTGTGTGAGTATTAGCTTTAACATGTGATCGGTTTGGGAACTTGATCAGGCTGGTTATATGTGATTAGCTATGATTCATGTAAGGTCAGGCTAACCGTTGGTTAGCTATGATGCATGTAGAGGTCAGGCTAATCACACGTAACAGCTATGAAGCATGGAGATGGTCAGGCCGCACCCGACGTGAGATGTGGGGTGAGGTATGATGCATGAAAAGTTGGGTATGATCATATATCTACACTAAAATACTCCCCACCCCCGACTGGTATAGTAGATCCAATCATGGTACGCTATGGCACGGGATTCCCTAGGAAGGTAGCAAATCTCCCCGGGAATCAGTGTCTGTACATGCACAAGATAACAAGGAAAACAAGTCTTGTACAAGCTACACCATGAATAAGGAATAACATCTCATGACGAGATCCGTGTATACCAATCCGTGTAACCAGCGTGTCAAGAGCATGGATAATTACACTAGATACAGTGAACATAGGAGATATCATAAATTAGAAACTAATCAGAGAATGTACTCGCCTTGGGTCCTTAGCTGGTAATTATTGATGTCCTGTTCCAGAGATCGTCTGGAGAATCCGACAGTCCTATAAACATATCACAAGCAAAACCACATTTGCATCAGATGCTACACTAACACAGTCTAAAAATACTGAGTTCGGGACTTCTCTAGGTATGATACCGGTCACCTAGGATCACCTAGTAGGGATACGTAAAACACATTACACTTATTAATACTTACAATATTTATACATGCACCAATTTAAATGTGTTTACAATATATATATATATATGCCTTTTAAATACATATTTGATTTATACTAGTTGAACATTATATATGTATACTCATACATTTGCTAACAATACATTTTTAAATATATATATATATATATATATATATATATATATATATATATATATATATATATATATATTGTCAATGTTATTATTAAAATATATACTAATACTAGTACATCACATTAAATACAAATACAATACATTAATTGTATGTACAAGATATATATATATATATATACATTTATACTAATTATACATATTTGAAAATATATTAAGTACATATATATATATATACAAAATATATACATATACTAAATATTATATATTTTTATACCAAAATACCTACCTATATATATTAAAGGAAATACACATATACATATTATACTATACTAATTGAACAATAAAGAGAGATATATATATATATATCAAAATAGTACGTATACTATTACATTTTATATACCAAAATACGTATATATCATATATGTGCAAAAGTACATTTTTGAATATACATATATATATTGTCAACCTCATTATTAAATATACTAATACTAATACCCATTTAGTTTATACAATGCATATTAGGAATATAATAAAAGCATGTACAAAATATATATTTTTATACATATATACAAAATATATATGTTGAAGTATATACGAAACATATATACATATATCAATTAATACAATACCAATAATGCATATACCAAGTACGCATTTATATTCATATCAACCATATTAAATATATACATATACATTTTAAACATACTAATATTAATTCACCAATTAAATTTATACCCTATAAATACCCAATATACATACATATACATATGCATTAATTAAATACATACTGATACAATTAGTTATACCTACGTAATTATACAATTTATTTAAACACCTACTGTACTTATACAGTTAAATATTAATAAATAATATACATATTCATATTTTAAATACATACATTTCATTATACTAAGGTATACATATACTATACTTACACATGTATTAAACATTAAATAAAATAATACTATACACATACCTACACATTGATTAACTATATACAATTTATTCACATTAATTAAATACCCACAAATACATATACATTACATTAGCTACATATATATATGTATATATATATATATATATATATATATATATATATATATATATATATATATATATATATATGTGAAGAAGGAAAGAGGGGGAGAAGGAAACTCACTGTGGGGTTGGCCGGAAAGATGGCCGGACGGAGGGGGAGTTGGCCGGCGGGGGATGGTGATAGTAGATGGTGGTGGAGGTGATAATTCTGCTCGATGGGGGTCAGTTCGACGCGAGGGAGGAGGAGCTCCAGCGTCGAGGTGGTGATGCACAGCAGCGGGCCGGCGGGGATGTGCAGTGGGGTGCTGCCGGAGTGCCGGAGTTACAGTCGGCTGTAGTCGGGGCCACTTCGGGTGAACAGCGGGTAGTCGTTGGTGCAGACGTCGGTCGCTCGGCTCTGGCCGGAGCTCACAGCAGCGGGGATGGGCTTCGAACGGAGGGAGGATGCAGAGGCCGAGGGGCTCGGGGCTAGGCCGGGCCGCCGGAGGGAATGAGCAGCAGGAGGAGGAAATGGGGGAGCAGTCGACGGATAAGTGGCTGTGAGGAGAGGAGCTCGGGCTCGGCCGCCGGACTTGATGGGGGAGGCCAGAGTTAATGGAGGAGGTGGTGATAATGGAGGTTGCAGCCGGCTGATGGTCGGGGTGAGCAGCAGCAGCCGAGGCTCGGGCTTGGCGGATCCGCCGGAGTGGCCAGAGGGCCGCCGGGCCGGACTGGAATGGCCGGACAGGCCGGGGTATAGGAATGAACAGTATTCCCCCCCCCCCCTAAAATTTCAAAATCAAAAATAAAAAGAAGAGGAAGAAGAAGGAAAAAGAAGAAGAAGAGAAGAAAAAGAAAAATGAAAGGAAGAAGAATTCCTACGTTGGAGAGAGGAGAGGAGAGAGAGAGGTGGGGGCTTGGTTGGGGGAAACCTAGGTTTTCTAGGGATTAGGGTTGATGGTGACATGACATAAATATGGAGAGAGGGTGTTGATGGAGGGTGGTGATTGACCCCCCTAGAATGAGTGGCCCGGATTTGTCAAGAAAAAATAATTCATGGAGGAATGAGGGTGAGAGGCTAATTAAATAATTATTAGGGATTCCTCATTGGTTTAAACAAATGGGTGTTGACAAAATGCAATTTTGCAAATTAACCCCCTTAAATTTGGGTATTTGCACAGACGCATGAAATGACAAAAATTTGGCGAGCGATTCAGTGTCCGGTGTTTTGTAGGGTCAGGGGGCGCTGTAAGATCGGTATGGGCTCAAATAGCAGGGCACTGGAATTAAATTGGAATTTCAAAATCGATAAAAATAGTATCCTCAATTTAATTAGAATAAAATGTAAGTTGTGTTCTAAAATTAATTAGGAGTACATGGGACTAAAATCAGGTCAGGTCATCAATACCAATAATGAAGAAGACTCAGAATAGAATATTACCCTAATTTGGGTCACACGAAAAATAGGTCAAGATTGTCCCCAATTTCAATTGGAACGCACAACGATACAAAAATAGGAATTTTAAATAACGTCCGCGATAATTTTTGTGCGGCCAGAAATAATGCACAGAGAGCATAATTATGAGTTACAAAAATAGCAGAATGGAAGGCGGGCATGTCTAGGGCAAGATGGTGACATTTGTTGGAAGACAAAAGTCAGGGTAGTGCTCCAAATATCGAAGCAAAGGCAATGCACAATAATTAACTAAAAATATGATAATTAATTACGATCTCCAATAAATAAATTCTAGATAAAATAATTAAATACAGAATTCTATAATTCGGATAGGTGTTCGTCTACTGGGTTTCTAGGTCAATTCTACCAGAACAAACATAAATGAACACTGCATCTAATACTGTATTTAATTACACATCACACATAATTATTTAAATTAATATACTATCATGCAATTACTTAATTGTAAATACCATAATATTAAATATTGTAAAAAGTTGAAAATACCCCTATTTTCGGAATGCGGTAGTGACATGTGCCCTCGGAGCTGAAGCTGCTCCCTGAACTGTATGACGAGGATTGGAAGGACACTCCCTCAGCTGATGCCCTTCAGTACCATAATACAAATAAACTCCCGACCTCCTCCTGCAAACTTCCCAGATATGATCGGGTTTCTTACAGTAGTGGCAGAAAGATTACTGTAACTGCCTCTGATGTGGTGGTGCCTGGTGAAACGACGTCCTAGCTGGAGTCTGGTGCTGTTGTGGCTGCTGGAAAGGCCTGGACTAGAAATGTGGATGTTTGACAAATAGTGCACTGCTGTTGCCCCCTAGAAAAGAATTACGGTCTCTCTTGGGCTTCAAACCCAACTTCCGCTTAACCTTGCATGCCTCCGCAAGTATCTCCGAGTATGTCTCATAAAAAGACAAAGGATCATCACTTCCCAGTTTAGACCCTCACAAAAATGAATAGCCCGAACCTCTGGCTCTTTTACCAAATACTCTGCAAATTGGCTCAACCTGTCGAACTATGCAGCATACTCCTCCATATACATGCTCCCCTGAATGAGGCTCTCAAACTACCTCCCCAAGTCTAGCCTGTCTGCCCGAGCAAAGAACTTCTTCTTGAAGAGGTCCTTGAATACCTCCCAAGACTGTCCCACGTCAACAAGAATTGGCTCATTCCTAAACCAAGTATGGGCGACGTCGAACAGTTGAAGTCCTACCGCCTCAACCTTCAGATTCTCAGAAAGACGGGACACCTTCATAAGACGCACAATGTCCTCAAGCCAATCATCAGTATAGACGATGCCCTATGTCCCCTTAAAGACCCTAGGCTCCAGTTTCTTGAAGTCCTAAATGTTGCCTGGCCGAACCTGAGCAACCTGAAGAGCAACCTGCTGCTGGACCGCAACTCCTCTCTTTACTACGACACGAGCAAGCTGATGAGCACTCGTGATGCCTTGCCGTAAAACATCGTTCTGCCTTTGATGTGCCTCAGACTGAGCCCTCTGTGCCTCGAGCATCTTACTAAATGGTATAAATATCTGTGTCGCCTCTGCTGGCACATAAGGTGAAGGTGGAAGCCCCTCAGATACAGCTGGCACAGTCCGCTGAGTAGGTGGTGGACCTCCTAAAGAACCTGACACTCCAATCACTGGAGAAGTGATTGGTGCAGGCCCTCCGGATATCGCAGACCTCTCAGAAGCTGCTCTCCCCTGCTGTAATCTAGTCTTAGGCGGCATCCTGAGATAAAACGAAGGAAAGAATCAATATGACACATAATGTAAGACTCTCAAGGAAAGGACAGATTAAAAGATTAAATGTCAATATCAAGAAGAATGGTTGAATGAATCAAAAGAATTTTTTCTAACTGTGATTGAGTATTCTCAGCTTATAGCCTATATCCTATATCCTGAATCAGGCTCATAATAGTACAACTAAATCGTCGTAATACCACGACATCGCATAATTTGTGAAGCCTGACCTGCATTGACCACCACTAAAAATGTGTCATGACCCACACCCGATGTAGGGATGTAAGTCGGGAACAACGTTCCGCCTACGCCGCAGAATCGACGATAGAATGCTATCGAGGTAATCTATCTAACAATATAATGAACCACCAACAATAACAATATACTCAATCACAGATCTAAGATGAAAATGAGCATGAATATGATAAAGAATATAATAGTCACAATAACTCATGAGTCTAAAATTGTAACCCCCTGATTTTTCAGAAATTTTTAATTTGGATTTTTTACAATTTTCTTTAATTTTCTAGGATTTTTAAGAATTTATTTTAGACTCAAACTTAATTAAAAATATCCAAAAAATTTATTTTAGGATCTAAATAGTCAAATATATTTTCTAGAATTTCCTGGGAATTTTCTGAATATTTTTAGTATTTATTGGGAGTTATTTAGACTAATAACTAATTTTTAGGACTTCTAAAATTTATTGTGCAAGCCCAGGTATATAGAATGGACCCACATAATTTTTTTGTGTTTATAATATTATTATATATTTTCAGAAATTATTTCAGAATTTTTGGAATATATTTAATATTTAATTTTAATTAAATATTTAAAACTAAATTATTAGAACTTCTCCTAATTATAGTAGGAAATCTATGAATATAAAATTATCCCAAATATTTTTCTAGGGTTTTTTGGTTCAAAATATATTTTCTGTAATTTTTTCAAAATTTTATGATTATTTTTTAATGTTTATTTTGAGTTATTTAGATTTAAAATGACTTAAATAATATTTTGATAAAGGCAAATCAAAAATAAATAATATAAATGAAACCATCCAATCAGATTCTGACACATATCAGTTTATAGATATCCATTCAGCTGCAGGTACATCTATATATATATATAATATAATAACCCTAATTATCTCATTATTTTTGAGAGAGAGAGATTTGGGAGAATTGTCATCTAGGGTTTCTTCATCTTCCAGAAGCCATTGCGCATAGCTCCGGACTCTAAATGAGGCCTAGTTTCTTGCGTTAGAAAGATATTGAGGTTAGATTTCTGATTATATAATTTTTTTCGAAATTATTAGTATTAAATTCTAGAAAATTCGTAGAGCACAGCATGTCCGAAAATAAATGTGTTTCGATATTTTCGCAATTTCGGGTGAACCCGGAATCAGAATCATGAACCGTTTAAAGTTTAGGAAAGCTAATGTCGAGATCATCGACATATATTTTTTTTAGAATTTAATTCGAAGTATTTTCATACTGGTAATTCTGTAGAACTTCTAGGTTAGAATTTAACCATCGGTGCACAATACAAAATTTGTATGTGCCATAATTCTCAAACGAATTTGAATTCGGACGAGCCATAAATTCTAATATATTTTTGATGCTGAAATCTACAGAAAATCATGCATGAAAGTTGAGTTTGTGTCGATTGACTTTTTGGTCAACAGATTGCCTCGATTTGCGTGCCATGAGTCTCGAGTTGATAAAATTCAGTTTCTTTGGACAAAATTTAGGAATTAACATAAAAATCAGAATAATAAGATGAAAATAGGATTTTAGAGTAATTATTCCAGAATTAAATAAATTAAAATAAATTATCTTTTGACGTGATAAATTTGTAATACATAGGCTATTTGGACTGTGACTTGGACTCTGATTCATACCAGCAACAGGACCCCAGGCAAGTGTACCTTACCAAACTCTGCAGTATTGTTACATATTTTCCTTGCTTCATTATATTGCTGTGCATGCTTAACCTAAGACCGTGTGACGTACTTAGCGTCCGATTATTAGTCGGGTGCCAACACCGTACGCGGTGTTGTGTATGGTCATCTAGAGATGGACATTCGAGACACTTTATATTCTCGTACTTATTTTATCAAGTACACTATAACCCAGGACACTTGACACCATTCATGAGACAGGATATTCCCGAGATATTAGTGGTGATTCTGTATAGGATACAGGACTTGACAGAGATACTATATTCATAGATACTTATGACTTGTTGCATTAGCTATGATCTCGCTTGACATGGACATGAGACGTTATGGTCATGATATGCGTGGTTACATTGGGTGGGGAGAGACACACAGGCTACAGGCTATTTTCTATATATATCTACTACTATTGTGAGGCCGTAGACTCTCGTAGCAGAGCTAGGCACATTACGTGTTATTACCACTACCGGCTCCCCAACACAGAGCTTGTAGTGGCTCAGCCTGAGTACTCGTGCTGCTCTCATATTGTATTTCACATAGATGGTTACTTACTTACCCTATTTATCTCATTATTGCTGCACTGCTTATATTTTGGCTTGTATATTTTCTGTACCTTGTTATGTCCCCTGAGGACCTGGATATGGATTATGTCCCCAGGATTTGAGGACGAGATCTATCCTGAGGTATACGGGATCGCAGCAGGAGCTGATCCAGGAGCTGTACCGCCATCCGAGGACGAGGTATTAGCCGAAGACTTTTTCTGAGCATCCATGTTTCATGCTCAGTATTTATTTATTTCAGTCATTTATATTCTGGTCTGTTGAACCATTGTATTAGATTTTATCGGGTTGTTCTCCGAATCACTTTGTTGAGACTAGCTGATGATTTACATTCCTTATTTATTTATGGATCATATTTTATATCATGTGTGGATGAGAATAGTTGTGCCATGATTGTCGTAGACTTTGTTTTACAGCTTAAGTATGCCCTGATGGATCCATTAAATTGGGTTTGTCCATCGGTGTGTGCTGCTGGTCATTGCCACGTGGCTAGTCCCTCGATATTTTGGGACTGGGGCGTGACAAAAATAATACATCAATGAGTCTGAAAGAATACTAACAAATAGCTGGAGACAAATTCAGTACAAAGAATACTAAGAAACTACTAAACTTGGGTCATCTGTCTCAGTTGGGATAAGTCACTCCTGAGCCATGGTCTCCGACTCTAAATCCACAACATCCTGAGGTCCGTAATGTGTAGGGTACCACTCCTCAGTGTCATCTGAAAAAATATTTCTAGTCAGGAAAGGAGCAGAGTACATCTCTAATAGCAGTTCTAATCAATGATAAAAACTATATAACGGTAAATAGATATGAATATACAAGATGCACAATAGATACAATGAGATATATACAATAAGAAAATACTGGTATAAATACAATAATGAGCAATATGTCAATGAACAAGAATACTAATGTCTAAGTGTGTAAGTACTAGCTTTAACATGTGATCGGCTTGGGAACATGAGACAAGATTTATGGCCTGGCTAATCATACATGCAGTGTATGATTAACACTATTTAAGAGCAAGACTTGATACAAGGCCCATATAACAGAAGAAGGAGGAGGAGAACACGGTTAGTTAGAGATATCACGGGCCTCACGAAGCGCATCCGTGACCTCCTGAAGAGTATGTATGCAAGCACGGTGGAATAGACGATGCATTGCTTATCTCATATCCAACGTCTCCCTCTCCTTTGGAGTTATGAGTAGCAAGGCAAAATTTTGTGTCATCTCTAGAGGACTGTTGAGGGCCTCCAAAGTTAACCCAAGGGGAGATAAGAAGTCCTCAACAAGGGCTAACTCATTATCTTCTCGCGTTCTCCTTTTAGGAAGAAAGGAGAAATAGCCGAGGGAAACACAACAACTTGTCCCTCACGAATCCTGTCGACGCTCGAACACTGGGTCGGGGCAGGAATAGAATAGCTGGAGGATAAGGCAGGAGGCCACGGTTCCCAACTAAAAACTTTCTTTGACGCCATATCCAATGGTTTTTAAAATACGGAAGAAGCGTAAGTCATATATATATATATATATATATATATATATATATATATAAGGTAAGAGGTGACAGTCTACCTTCTTAAGGCGGTGTACTATCTCTCATAATAGTACGCAAAATTCAAGGAAAGACAAGTCAGTCCGTCTCCCAAAATGCCGATTAGTGGATACGACAGTTTCCCATAAATGATGTCATACCCCAGTCCTAAAATATGTAGGACTAGGAACACGTAAGTATGCCAGCCGTATGTATATGGCAACTCCAATATATGGATACCATAATACACACGTACACTGTAATATGAATAAATCTCATAACTCACACACACGTCAGGGGATATCAAAAATTGATATACCGCGGGGGTAGCGACCAGCGTGACACACTACCATAGTGCGAGCTAGATACTACGGTTTACCAGAGTGGTTAAGCCCATATGCCTAATGGTTGCCCTCTCATGATACTAAGTGTCAAGTGTGTGTCAACATATCTAATATATAGTAATGACTGAAAGAAAGTACACATGCAATAAATATACAGAAATATAAATAGCATACAAAGTACTGTAAATAAATTGGCAAGGTATACTTGCCTGATCTGAAAAAGAATGAAGTCCCAACTCAAGGCGTCGTCCGATCTATCCGTCACATAAATTAAACATGTTAGGTTACAAAAGTGGGTGAATAGGTTCCTCCATTTTAATCTATTTTAATTTTGAATAAAATAACCTAAAATAGTATTTTAATCTTATTATAATCTGATTTTGTTGTTAAGCTCTAATTTTGGTCCAAAAAATGTTAACTTTAAGGATTTGTGATCCGTGGCATACAAATTGAGGCAATCCGTTGACCAAAAAGTCAACCAACTTAAATCCTGGATTTGTATATGGAATCCTATATATTTCAATGCTACATGATACTGGAATTGATGGTTTCATAAAATCATAAGTCAGTAAAGAGTTATGGGCATAAGGGCGCACAGATGACAGTTTTCAGTGGTTTCCTATTTTTGTCTACGTTGTACAAATTTTACTGTAGAATAAACTTTTATATTAAATTCTGCAAAAATAATATTATGAAAGTTCATCATGTCATATTTTTGAAACTTCAAACGGCTCAAAATTCCGAGTTCGGGATCTCCTGAAATATCAAAAATACGAAAATGCATCTGATTTCGTACAACTGGCACTTTTAGAATTTTTTGGAAAAATAGGTTTATAAATTACTAAAATAATTTATATATTCAAAAAACTAACCTTGATATGGTTCTAACAATAAAAACTGGAGGGCATTTGGAGTCCAGAGATAGGAGATATCGTCTTTTTAAGTCGTCATAACATACTAGAAAATGAGGCTGGATTTATGACGAATTTTGACTCTTTTTGGACGAAAAAGAGGTGAATTTGGGGAAGAAAATTATGAAGGATGAGGTATTTATAATGGCGGAGACTACTTAATTGAATACGACTATGATTGGCTAATTTGGATATGAATAAGATCAGTTTAAATAAGGATAGGATATCCATGAAGTTGCTTTCCTAGTAGACTCAGGATTTAAATTAATTTAAAAATAGAGTTTAAGTTTATCTCAATAATTTATAATCTTAAATAGAATTAAAGATAATACAAATAATTTATATATAATCTTATTAATATCTATTAACACTAAATTAGCATATATCTGATATTTAGACTATATATAACCAAATAAATCCTAATTAATTTCAAAAATCTAAATAAATTTCTTAAAATTCTAAATAAATTACAGAAAAAATATAATTAAATATTTTAACCTAAAATAAATATTTGGTAGAAACAACATGCAAGTATGGTCTCATAGTAAATCATAGAAGTCCTAGAAATTTACGTTCCCTATGTTTTAATTACCTAAAAATTCTAGAAAAATCTCAAAAAATCTAAAATAGCCTAAAAAAAATTCTAAATAAATATTTATATAAGTAAATATATCAAGAATTTTATTTTCTAATTAACTAAGAGAATACTTTAAGGAAATTTAATATTTAAAATAATTAATAATAAATATAATAATATAAAATACACACAAAATACCTATTTTGGGTGAGGGGGTTTACAATCTACCCAACTTACAAAAATTTTGTCCTCGAAATTAAAAATAAGGCATGATTTCTCTCTATCTAATCTCACTTGATCACAATCTAAAGAATTTACCTCAAGTTGACAATGCAGTTTCTACCCATCTTAGAATTTACCCATCTATCACCTAAGGCTATACATCTAAGAAAATATTCCTCAAATCATGTTATTCATTCCTCAAAGTTTTAACACCAAACATATCATATATGATATGCCCTTAATCAATTATAAAATAGAGTCACCAAGTCATGTGATTAACCTATGGGGTATATCTAGTACTCTCTGTGTATCAAACTTATACCAAGCACGAGGTTTCATCTTTCCGAAATAAGGGAAGACGAAAAACAATGAGAGTTCAAGAGGGAGGTAATATGATAGAAGTATGTGGATCAAGGCATTTTAAAGAATTCAAATGGGAATTGTCAAGGCAGTTGTGGATTGAAATCCTATTTTGGTAATTCATATTCACATGCTCGTATCAAATGTAACTGATACGATATGCTCAGACATATCTAGAGGGCAAGTACATTCGTCTACTAGTCAACTATATATCTCAATCCACATAAAGTAGTCATGCGAAGAGCGAACCAAGCGCACTAAGGTTAGCTAGACCTTAATACACTGATTCTGATTTAGACAATGTATTAGTGCGTATACCCAATAATACATATATCATGATCAAGCTTGATAAAAGAATAAGCTTGCAAAACTAGGCTATAATAGCGGCATAAGTCAAGGTAGTACATAAAATATAAATATGCTGAATTATGATGAAAGAAGGTACACAATAATTCAAGTTCACAAGAAGGTAAGACTCTACAGTCTCTACAGTTGTCATACTAACTCCTTGTCTAAGTCGCTAGTCAACAAAATAGGGGTATGGGCCTCTAATTTCTACAGTCTGAATAAATATTATCTTCTTATGCAAGTCTATAGTTGGTGTCATTTGGTTATACTTCATCAATGGGTTAAGAGGACTATGTGATACTATATTGTGAGACATACTATCCAACTTAAAAGAATTAACTAATATTGTACTATCTTAAGGATAAAGTAGAAACTCCTGTTAAGGTTTACGATAAAAGACATTGGTATTTATTAGGGTATCCTATTATAAAACTCCATAGGTAATGGTCATCTTAGGTCTTAATCATAGTACTCATAGAACAAAATGGTTAATATTAAGAATGTAAGGGTTAGGTGACACGAGTTGAAAGAAAAGAAGAACATAATTGGTTGTCGCACAAATAGCGAGCGCTAAGTTTTCAGAGGAACAAGATTTGAATTTAAATAGAAAGACTCTAGATAATATCATGGTTTTCTAAGGGGATGGTGGTTTGCTAACCTCTGTGTTCGAGGTATGATCTAGGAAAGTATTATTTTATTCCTCTTGGCTTCCTAGGATACTGTCTGCTAATATCAAGACAAGAATCTAAATGTATAGTTTTATAATACTATATCACTATAAAAGTTAGGTTTGGTCATAATATTCAACCTTGGATTTCTAGTGGTCCCTCAATACTAGGGTCAAACAATATTGTTAAATTTCTAATTAACTTTAGTAGTGTCTACACCACTCTCAAGTCCTTCATAAATATCTCAAGGGATAATGGTTGTTTAATTTATAGGTATGGGGTGATAGGGTTCATTAGGTGTCCTACACTTAGTGATGTGTTTATATTCTAGTTGTATTCTCAGTAGGTGTTACCCTAATTATCATCCTAATAACAGGGATTCGTATACTCTAGGAGAAGGCTATACTCAAGGAACTATTAGGAAGCACATGAATCAAGCAGGATGCGATTATTTAGATAGAACAGATTGAAAAAAAGATGAGTCATAGTCAATTGTGGATAAGATCCTATACTCTAATCCTAATTGCAGGCTTGCTCGGTACAGTAATGTAACGGAGACAATATGCTCTCGACCTACATGGGCCACCACAAAAATATGTCACGCCCCAGTCCCAAAATACGTAGGACTAGGAACACGTAAGCATGCCAGCCGTATGTATATGGCAACTCCAGTATATGGATACCATAATACATACGTACGCTGTAATTTGAATAAAACTCACATGTGTATCTATATTATCACAAGTCACAGAAATGCTAATCTCATTCATACAACAAGTCACAGAAAAGAATATTACTAAACTAGAATAAAGAGTCTAAATAATCCATAACTGATAGTCGGGTGAAGACAAATCCACTACCAATGACTATATCAACTAAAATAAGAGAGAAGAGTAAAATCACCAATATAAAATAAAGTGATGATAAAAGAGTGTCAGCTAAAGGGTCCATCGCTAGAGATAATCAATGATGCTCAGTGGGTAAGGTCTCCTCGGCAAAAAGTAATACGTCAGGTCCAGGTCCGTACTCCTGCGGATAATTATGGTCATATATACCTGGCAAGGGACCAGGTACTCAGAGGGACATAACAAGATATATAGAAGCAAGCCAATTGAATACAGTGAACATGCATAATGTTTAAAAATATATAAGTACGTTGTACAAGACAATCTATATGAATGCAAATAAGGACAACTTTTCGACGTATGGGCAAGGGTAGGCTACTCGATCTAAATCTCACAACTCACACACACATCAGGGGACATCAGAAATTGGCATACCACAGGGATAACGACCAGTGTGACACACTACCGTAGTGCGAGCTAGATACTATAGTTTACCGGAGTGGTTAAGCCTATACGCCTAATGGTTGCCCTCTCATGATACTAAGTGTCAAGTGTGTGTCAAAATATTAAATATATAATAATGACTGAAAAAACTACACATGCAATGAATATACAGAAATATAAATAGCATGCAAAGTACTGTAAACAAATTGATAAGGTATACTTGCCTAATCTAAAAAAGAATGAAGTCCCAACTCAAGGCATCGTTCGATCAATCCGTCACATAAATTAAACAAGTTATGTTACAAAAGTGGGTGAATAGGTTCCTCTATTTTAATCTATTTTAATTCTGAATAAAATAACCTAAAATAGTATTTTAATCTTATTATAATCTGATTTTATTGTTAAGCCCTAATTTTGGTCCAAAAAAAGTTAACTTTAAGGATTTGTGATCCGTGGCATGCAAATCGAGACAATCCGTTGACCAAAAAGTCAATCAATTCAAATTCTGGATTTGTTTATGAAATCCTATATATTTCAATGCTACATGATACTGGAATTGACGATTTCATAAAATCATAAGTCAATAAAGAGTTATGGCCACAAGGGCGCACAGATGACAGTTTTTAGTAGTTTTCTATTTACGTCTAAGTTGCACAAATTTTACTGTAGATAAAACTTGTATATTAAATTCTGTAAAAATAATATTATGAAAGTTCATCATGTCATATTTTTGAAACTTCAAACAGCTCATAATTCTGCGTTTGGGATCTCCTGAAATCTCAAAAATACGAAAATGCGTCTGATTTTGGACAACAGGCACTTTTAGAATTTTATGGAAAAATAGGTTTATAAATTATTAAAATAATTTATATATTCAGAAAATTAACCTTGATATGGTTCTAACAATAAAAACTGGAGCGCATTTGGAGTCCGAAGATAGGAGATATCATCTTTTTAAGTCGTCATAACATACTAAAAAATGAGGCTGAATTTATGACAAATTTTGACTCTTTTTGGACAGAAAAGAGGTGAATTTGGGGAAGAAAAATATAAAGGATGAGGTATTTATAATGGTGGAGACTGCTTAATTTAATACGACTAGGATTGGCTAATTTGGATATGAATAAGATCAGTTTAAATAAGGATAGGATATGCATGTAGTTGCTTTCCTAGTAGGCTCAGGATTTGAATTAATTTAAAAATAGAGTTTAAGTTTATCTCAATAATTTATAATCTTAAATAGAATTAAAAATAATACAAATAATTTATATATAATCTTATTAATATCTATTAACATTAAATTAGCATATATCTAATATTAAGACTATATATAACAAAATAAATCCTAATTAATTTCAAAAATCTAAATAAATTTCTTAAAATTCTAAATAAATAACAGAAAAAATATAATTAAATATTTTAACCTAAAATAAATATTTTGTAGGAACAACATACAAGTATGGTCTCATAGTAAATCATAGAAATCCTAGAAATTTACTAATCTCATCCAGACAATAAGTCACAGAAAGAATATAACAAAACTAGAATAAAGAGTTTGAATAATCCATAACTGATAGTCAGGTGGAGACAAATCTACTACCAATGACTATATCAACTAAAATAAGAGAGAAGAGTAAAATCACCAATATAAAATAAAGTGATGATAAAAGAGTGTCACGTAAAGGTTCCATCGCTAGAGATAATCAATGATGCTCAGTGGGTAAGGTCTCCTCGTCAGAAAGTAATGCGTCAGGTCCGGGTCCGTACTCCTACAGATACTCATGGTCATCTATACCTGGCAAGGGACCAGGTACTCAGAGGGACATAACAAGATACATAGAAGCAAGTCAATTGAATATAATGAACATGCATAATGTTTGAAAATATATAAGTACGCTGTACAAGATAATTTATATGAATACAACTGAGGACAACTTTTCGACGTATGAACAAGGGTAGGCTACTCGATCTAAATCTCACAACTCACACACATGTCAGAGGACATCAAAAATTGACATACCGCGGGGATAGCGATCAGCGTGACACACTACCGTAGTATGAGCTAGAAACTATAGTTTACCAGAGTGGTTAAGCCCATACGCCTAATGGTTGCCCTCTCATGATACTAAGTGTCAAGTGTGTGTCAACATATCTAATATATTATAATGATTGAAAGAAATTATATATGCAATGAATATAAAGAAATATAAATAGCATGCAAAGTACTGTAAACAAATTGGCAAGGTATACTTGCCTGATCTGAAAAAGAATGAAGTCCCAACTCAAGGCATCGTCCGATCTACCCGTCACATAAATTAAACAAGTTAGGTTACAAAATTGGGTAAATAGGTTCCTCCATTTTAATCTATTTTAATTCTGGATAAAATAACCTAAAATAGTATTTTAATCTTATTATGATCTGATTTTATTGTTAAGCTCTAATTTTGGTCCAAAAAAAGTCAACTTTAAGGATTTATGATCCGCAAATCGAGGCATCCGTTGACCAAAAAGTCAACCGACTCAAATTCTGGATTTGTGTATGGAATCCTATATATTTTAATGTTACATGAATACTGGAATTGACGGTTTCATAAAATCACAAGTCAGTAAGGAGTTATGGCCACAAGGGCGCACAGATAACAGTTTTCAGTGGTTTCCTATTTACGTCTACGTTGCACAAATTTACAGTAGATTAAAATTATATATTAAATTCTGTAAAAATAATATTATGAAAGCTCATCATGTCATATTTTTGAAACTTCAAATGGCTCATAATTCCGAGTTCGGGATCTCCCAAAATCTCAAAAATACGAAAATGCGTCTGATTTCGGACAACTGCCACTTTTAGAATTTTCTGGAAAAATAGGTTTATAAATTACTAAAATAATTTATATATTCAGAAAACTAACCTTGATATGGTTCTAACAAAAAAAATTAGAGCACGTTTGGAGTCTGGAGCTAGGAGATATCGTCTTTTTAAATCGTCATAACATACTAGAAAATGAGGCTGAATTTATGATGAATTTTGACTCTTTTTGGACGAAAAAGAGGTGAATTTGGAGAAAAAAAAAATGAAGGATGAGGTATTTATAATGATGGAGACTACTTAATTGAATACGACTAGGATTGGCTAATTTGGATATGAATAAGATCAGTTTAAATAAGGATATGATATGCATGAAGTTGTTTTCCTAGTAGGCTCAGGATTTGAATTAACTTAAAAATAGAGTTTAAGTTTATCTCAATAATTTATAATCTTAAATAGAATTAAATATAATACAAATAATTTATATATAATCTTATTAATATCTATTAACACTAAATTAGCATATATCTAATATTAAGACTATATATAACTAAATAAATCCTAATTAATTTCAAAAATCTAAATAAATTTCTTAAAATTCTAAATAAATTACTGAAAAAATATAATTAAATATTTTAACCTAAAATAAATATTTTGTAGGAACAACATGCAAGTATGGTCTCATAGTAAATCATAGAAGTCCTAAAAATTTACGTTCCCTATGTTTTAATTACCTAAAAATTCTAGAAAAATCTCAAAAAATCTAAAATAGCCTAAAAATAATTCTAAATAAATATTTATATAAGTAAATATATCAAGAAATTTATTTTCTAATTAACTAAGAGAATACTCTAAAGAAATTTAATATTTAAAATAATCTATAATAAATATAATAATATAAAATATACACAAAATACCTATTTTGGGTGAGGGGGTTTACAAATGAACCTCGGTTGTACCAACCATCATCAATCATGATGTATCAAGGGGTATAGACCACGTGGCATGAAGCCCTTCTGTACCAAACATGCGCGCTCAAATCCAAACAGCTTTTTATGCTTCTAATTTAATGTATTTCGAAATTATTATTGAGATAATTCAAAAACTTTGAAGGGGGTCTTGTAGAAGTACAAAAAAATGCCTTCCCCAAAAATTAATTTTACTAGAAGTAGTGGCGTACTATCTTCAAACTCCAGACAATGAAGTAGTGGCACACTCCATATGCTTTACTTCAACTGCATATTCTACATGCTCTGACTTAGTAGCTTATTCTGCTTACTGATTATCCAATACAACACAATGGCGTACAATGCCACCATTAGTCCAAGTATTAAATGAGACAAACCTGACAGTTGACAGTCTGACACAACAGTTGAAGAGATCGCGACAATAAATACAGAAGATCATTGGCACGTTGACCTAGGTTTTCGTCTAGCGATCGAGTAAAGTTGCCACTACATCTTTATATGCCAAACTTCTGGTTTCCTCTTAGTACACTAAGTTTCTTACCTCTCCACAGTACGCCAAGGTCGTTACTTCATCAGAGTACGTCAACGTTGCGATGTCAAAAGCTCCCTCAAACTGACATACATGACACACCAAGACATTAAATATAGAGAATTTCTAGCACGCTGACCCAGGTTATCATTTAGTGACCAAGATTGCTTCCTCAGTCCAAGTACGCTACCAATGCCACTTTTCTATGATACGCCGATAGTGCTACTTCGAGCAGAGTATGTCGTTGATGCTATCTCTTTCGAATACGCCGATGTGGATACTCTAGCAATATTCCAATGGTGCTACCACTCACTGAGTATGCAAAAATGGGTCCTTTGACCTGAGTACGCCCATATGGTTATCCGCTCAGGCATACGCCAGAATGGTCATTCCTTTAGATATATGCCAGTTTGGCTACTGCTTTCAAAATAATTGACTATTATGGTGACATGCTATACATGCCATATACCTCACGAACGTGTACAAGTAACTGCCCCCATGTCCTGAGACTTTCTCGCATAGGAAGCCACATGTCTAGCAGACAGTGATATGTGCACCCATCTTCCAGAACGCGGCTTGCATGCCTACAAAGGGCACGCGTACAGAAATAAACACAGTATATATTACTCGTGTGTACACGTGTATGAAAGTAAGAATTTTTAACATAAAATATTGTCACTACCACATTTTCTAGGAAATGATATTTTAGTCATTTGGTAATTAATTAAATATTTTGCATGTTGAATATTTATTTATGGTTAGCATATTAAATTTATTGTTGGACTTGTGTTAGTGTATCTAACTAGTTTAGTTTAGGCTCATAGACCAACATTTAATTCTAATTAGAATTGAGCCAAATAATTAAAAGCCCAATCATTAGGAGGAGAATTAATTAAGTTAAACCCATTAGACTAGAACCTTCCCTCCTTAATTAATTTTTTCATAAGAGGTCCCAAGGGGTATTTTAGACTTTACATAGTAGCTTGAGGGAGGGGGCAAGTGAGGCCTATATAAAGGGGATGAAACTTTTTTTTCATTTTTTATTCCAAATTTAGATCTAAATTTTTCCTCAACCAAATTTTATTAAATTCCTACCAAATTTTTACCCAACTCCTTCCTAAATCACTATTGGAGACTAATGGAGCAAGGATCTACAAAGAGAAAGCATGGATCTACAAAGAGGAGCAAGGATCTACAAGTTGAAGGCTTATTTTATCAATTTTGGAGGTTTTATTAATCCATCTCCCAATAGGTACAATTTAGTTTTTTTTTTTCCTTAATTTAGATTCTAAATCTGAAAATTAACCATGAGAAATCAAACCATATACATAGGCTACCCATAGGATTTAGTTTTGTGTTCATAGGAGGCCTATTGAGAAAGTTATGGTACTTTTTTGTGTCAAATTTGGAAGAATTCCGAGATTAATATTTGTTGTGTGTGTTAATTGGTCCTATAGATCAATTTGGCATATGCTTGTGTGTTTGGGGCTAGTGTCATGTGAATAATTGGATAAGTGTAGGTCGTATTCCAATAATTTGATGACACGTATTGATTTGAGAGTTTTTCTCCGATACAGGACTTTGTGCATGTCATATTTTGACACGGACACGTAGATTTGTGTTTGACTTTTTTTATTATTCATAAATAATATATTAGACTTGCTCGTGTCCTTTGGGGTACATTTGGATGTGTGGTGGACTTGTGTCGCAAGCGTATCCTAGATCTAGTAGGATACGGGAGCGATGCACTCCATGTGTTTGTACATTTTAATTCTAGATCTAATTCCATTATTCTTAGTCTTTATAATACGTAATTATATGCCTATATATATATATATATATATATATATATATATATATATATATATATATATAGTTATGTATATATATATATATTT
The DNA here is from genome assembly GCA_036927795.1 of Iris macrosiphon. Classification (NCBI taxonomy): domain Eukaryota; kingdom Viridiplantae; phylum Streptophyta; class Magnoliopsida; order Asparagales; family Iridaceae; genus Iris; species Iris macrosiphon. Next base: position 87,218,240 of record JAYESA010000004.1, on the reverse strand, counting down.
ATATGTGTTAGTGTATCATGTACCTATATACCTATGTATTATATATGTATGTAGTGATAATTTCTAATATATAATAGCTACTTGTATAAATTATGTTATATATATATTTGTATGTCATATATATGTACATGTATATTAGATGTATATTTGAGTAGGTATTATTTGATATTGTATAGATACGTATACATATGTTTGTATATATATATATATATATATATATATATATATATATATATATATATATATATATATATATATATATATATATATATATATATGTAAGTGTATGATATCTATATATATGTATGAGTGTATATATATAACTATACCTATATGTTTATATATATATATATATACATGTTTGATATGTATATAGTTGAGAGAGTATTTATATGTGTATATACGTAGTTGATATATATATATATATATATATATATATATATATATATATATATATATATATATATATATATATATATATATATATATATATATTTGTGTGATTTAGTATATAAGTGAAGGGAGCTCGTAGCTACAGCGACAGCAACTATAACAACAACAGCAGGATTCAACGACAACAGCAGCTACAGCAACAGCAGCAGCAGCATTTAGCGACAGCAGCCGCAGCAACATTAATGACAGCAGTAGCTACAGCAATAGCAGCAGAAGCATTAGCAAAAGCAGCGACAACAGGAATAGCGACGGCAGCAGTAACTATAGCAACAACAGTAGTTTCAGCAACAGTAGCAATAGCTTTCAGCGAGGGCTGCAACAGCTTTAGGTGACAGTTTTACGGTTTTAGTTATATTTATGTATTATTAAATATTTTAGTAGTTAGCTAGTTGGTTATTAATAAGTTAGTTTCTGGAGTTATTTAGTTAATAGTTAGTTGGTTAGTAATAGTTAGCTAGTATTTACTAGTAGTTTGATTTTTATCTAGTTAATTGATTATATATATATATATATATATATATATATATATATATATATATATATATATATATATATATTAGTTGGTTAGTAGTAGTTAGCTAGTATTTACTAGTAGTTTGATTTTTATCTAGTTAATTGATTATATATATATATATATATATATATATATATATATATACTAGTATCTCTAGTTAAGTATTATATATATAGATATTTGTATATGTATTTATATATTAGTCATTAGTTTGAGTAGTTAAGGTATTTGATATGTTATATTTAGTAGTTAGTTAGATAAATATAGTGATATATATATAATAGTTAGAAACATTATATTATAGTTAGTTTCTATGAATAGATATACATACAGTATAGTATTAGTTATATTTAGTATTAGTTGGATTTATATATATGTATTAGTTATATGTTAGCGTTTTGGATTACCTTGAGATACCAAGGTAAATGCCAAGGTATTGAGGATACCCAAGGTATTGGGTTTGGGTATCAAGATAGAGGTTTTGTATTGCGATACTGAGTTGGTTCAAAACCAAGGTATCCATATAACTTTTGGTAATTAGGATTTAATATCTAATATTGTTTGATATGTACATATGTGTTATATTTATCCCTTGCTTGTGTATCCTGAGATACGATATCCTAGTATCCTAAGACTTACCTTGTATGACCTAGATTCATAGTGTATGAACCCAATATCATTGAGATAGACTCATGCAACCTAAAAATAGGTAGTTTGACCAAGTTTGACCAATTTGACTTAGAGTTGACCTATTTTGATTTTTTGACTTAGAAATGGCTTGTTGACCTAGAGGTTGACTAGTTTAACTTTATTTTTTTCCATAACCTTGTATTAATGCAATATTCCATATATAGGTCTGTATGATACCAGTTCGAACATAGTTTGACATTCATTGCTCTGAACTGCAGGCGAGTATATTCTCTGATCGTTTCTCATTTATGATATTATTTATGTTCATTGTATCTAGTATAGATATCCATGTTTCTTGATACGATGGTTACACGGATTGGTATATCCGGATCTCGTCATGCGATGTTATTCCTTGTATATGGTGTATCTTATACAAGTCTTATTTCATTGATTATCTTGTGTATGTACAGACACTGATTCTTGGGAAGAGTCGCTATCTTCTTGGTGAATCCCGTGCCATAACATACTATGGTTGGATCCACTATACCAGTCGGAGTTGGAGAGTATGTAGTATAGATATATGATCATACCCTCCTTGTAGAAGTCTTATTCCTTGTGAGTATTGATAATACACCGCGCATATGATTAATCAGGCCATTTACTCTTGTGCAAGTTCTCAAGCCGATCACAAGTTAAAGCTGGTACTCACTCACTTAGTCATTAGTATATTCTTGTTCATTGCCATATTGTTCATTCTTGTATTCATTTCCAGTATTTTCTTTATTACGTATCTTTTGTACATGTATATGGCATCTTGTATATTCATATCTATTTACTGCTACATAATTTATATCATTGATTAGAACTGCTGTTAGAGATGTACTTCGCTCTATTTCTGACTAAAAAATATTTTTTAGAGGATCCAAGAGATTGGTATCCGACATACTATAGACTTCGACTTATAGATGGTGCAGACTTGGACCCACTTATTCTGGAGTGATTTTTGAGAGGTTTATCCGGATCACTAGTTTTTATAGTTAAGTTTCTTTAGCACTTTGGTACCGAATTTGTTTCCATCTCATATTTGAGAGTTTGTTTATTGTTCTTTTGGTGTTGTTATATATTTAATGGATAGTTATATTAGACTTTCTTGATATCTTCTCGTGCTTTAGAATATGATTGAGTTTTGTATTAAGATATTGTTGGCAGATTTTATATTATTGTGAGATATTTAGATAGTATAGTTAACCAAGACAACGTTCTACCACCGATGCTACGGCGTAGGCTGAGCGTTGTTCCCGGCTTGCATCCCTACACTGGGTGCGGGTCGTGACATATTTTTAGTGGTGGCCTATGCAAGTCAGGCTTCGCAAATTATCCGATGTTGTGGTAGTGCGACGACTTACTTGTACTACTGCGAGCCTGCGATAGGATATAGGATATAAGATATTAGGATGAGAGGATACTCAACAAATTTCTTGAGAGATTCCTCGGACGACCCTTGAGAATCTTATTAAAATTCTCATTTTAAATCTTTTTTCTTATTTTTATCCGCTCTCACTTGTTATTGTTGAATTTGTGGTGATCGATTATTGAATTTGATTCTTGGTGATTGGTTGATTTAAATTCTTGGTGTTCGATTTTGATTTTATATCAATAAAAATTTTATGTACTAAATTACGGTATCATCTGATAACATATGTTGATGAGGACAGTGAGAAAGGTCCTCTGCTTTGGTTATGGAGCCTAGAGTTTATCGCAGCCATATTAGCTGGCATAGCAAAAATGTAGTGACCTGACTTCGGATGTACATATCTTAGTTATAAAATTTAGAATTTTTTGCAGCTATACCGGTTGGCATAGTGAAGATTCTAGATGACATGATTATAGAATTGCATACTCTAATTATGGAATCTATCGTTTATCGCAGCTATGCTTACTGGCGTGACGAGGATTCTGAGTATCATAATTTCAGACAAACATGTATGATTATCAGATTGTATTTTAAATTGGTTCTTAAAGTATCATCTCAATACTTATTCACTTCTGTTATTATACGACTTTGTTCCATCATTCTTTAGCCTAGTAGTAGAGATACCTTCAGTTCTTTAGTCCAGTTCCTTATGGAGCTTCTTTCCATTAGAGTTCTTGTTAGTGTGATAATTGGTGACTCGTAATTAGGTCTTTGTTTTGAGTATCAGTACTGACTATTGAGAGTGTGACTTACGAGTTTGTAAGTGGTTCTTGGTTGGACATGTGAGCAGTAGGCATAAATCTAGAGATAACCCATAGCGTAGTACCTTGTAGCAATAGTTCTATGATAATGTGTCATTATAGATAGTATGGGTACTAATGGTAGAAGGGAGAGTAGAGAGTATCAGTAGTGGTTCCATGAGTTAGTATCAAAGTCAGCATGCCAGTTCTGGATAGTCATGAATTCAGATAGTTGGGTGATCCATGTAAACATTTAAGTATCAAAGAAATTATATTAGAAATCAATGGAGCATGATATTCAATTTGGTGGTTGATACTTGGGTATGTTAAGAACAAAGAAATATATATGCATAAAGGGTATTAGTGAGTATGCCATAGTAGAATGGTATCCATAAGTGTATAGGAGAGTGTGAGAGAATCAGAATACATTATATTAAAGTAGTAGGATTTGTGTTACAGATTGAGGTGAGTAGATAAGAGTATACCAGTATATGACTAGTGATGGGTATATCACCTGATATTGAGGCTATTGATGTGTTGGAAGCAATAAGTGGAAGAGTGTCTAGAAATTATGTGCAGGATGCACAGTGGGTGATAAGTGTCAGTGTGGAAGTTCATGAGTATCAGAAAGTGGAAGCTTGAGTGTTAATATTATGTCATGGGTTAAGAAATATCAAGATTGGTCATGGAAGATATGTAGTGTATCACTGATTTATGTATCCGTCTGTAAGGTTTAAGGAGAGATACATATACATCAATAGAGATATGGAACCATATGTCTACCTTTGAGAGTGAAGTGAAATATGTGTATTATAGAAGTTAATAACTAGTACATTTGATGCAAGTGGTCATAATTTCTAGTGAGTATGATAAGGTGATCTAATGATGAAGCTAGTATCCTAGAACCTTAAGGACATATGTTGTGTAGTTAG